>JAKIJQ010000278.1:0-164565 GCA_023373905.1 Rhizoglyphus robini | reverse complement strand
AGTGACGCTGGTTCATTTCAGTTCCCAGGTGTCGTTTCGTTTTAATCATTGAAACATGCGTTACAGTGCCACTTCTGGTACAAGTGTTTGGATGCTCATGAAATTCATTTGAATTTTCTTAACAGTGGATCAAATATCGGGGTGGATGATAACCACTATGAATGTGAGTCGATAATCATATCGTGCAATTGTCGTGTCAGTAATATATTCATGTTTACTGTAATGTGCGCTTTGGTGAATAATCAAACATTTTGATGGTGGTGAACTACTGATTGTCTACCAGGTGCTAATGCCTGGTGGATATTTTGTCATACGAAACTTTACAATATTATTGTAGCATTGTAACAAGTCACACTCATCGATATAGCATTGTGTGGCATATAGAACCGGACATAGTTGGTATAATAAGTGATTATTTTTGGCGATTTCCTTATTACTCCGAAGAGTTAAGGGAATGTTTCAATGTATATATATATATATATATATATATATATATATATATATATATATATATATATATATATATATATATATATATATATATATATATATATATATATATATATATATTTATTATTATTGATATGTTAAGTATATATAGGAGTAGTAACTAACGATAAGTTTCTAAGGAAGAATATTGTTTATGTGTTGACAAAAAATAGTATGATATTGTAAATGCTATATGTCTATGTGATGATATAACAGTTCAATTTGTTCATTATATATTTGAAGGTGTTGAAATTAGTGATGGAGATGATCGAGTTGTCATTGATCTTGCCAAATTATATCTTTCAGACCAAATGATTAAATTAGGTGTGTTCTGTGTTAAACCGAATATTTAAGGTATATCAACGCAAACAACACAGTAGGATGAAATCAGTTTGTATCATTTAAATTAAATGAGTTGAAAGTTAGATAGTATGTGGGATCAAACATAATAATATAAGTTGGTCTTTTTTTCCATTATTAGTTGGCTTTGTAAACAAAGGAATGTGCCTGTTTGCATGCAGTGGGTGTGGGTTAACATATGTGTGAGAAGTGGTTAAAAATCAATGATATTATTGAATATTTATTGTTAATGATATAATATCTTAAATTGGTTTTAGTCGTTAACTTCGTTTTGATCGATCACGTGAAATTCAGATGTGTTTAACAACTGCGTTCATGTTCTTTGAATGTGCCACGAAGATGTTCAGGTTAATGAGCCGGATCAGGTAAAAGTTCAAAATGTCATTGTTCAGAGAAAGCCCAGGACAAAGACAGAAGAAAATACGACAACATGATCGAAGGATAAACTCAGAATGAGTGAGAGCTTCCTCAGTTGTTTTGCCATTACAGGTTGTACTGTTTTGAGCAGGATGTGTCAATTGACGATGTAGTTTGAGATGTTGAACCCAGTGGTAAGGAAAGTAAAGACCAAACAAGGAAGCCGTTGTTTCAAAGTATTAGAGTGAATAAAAGATGACGATCAAAAGTGGGATCTTATGCGTTGACGCACACACTCTAAATAAATCGTGTTATCTACACTCGCTCACCGCTCTTTACGATCGTTGAGTTATTTCCACTCTGTTAGTGTTAGTCTGATCAAAAGTCGATCCATCAGTACCATTGCCAGCATCAGTCTGACTCATCTTGCTTGAACAGCACACACCGACACTGCTAGACCGTCTCTTGTCAGTGAGCGCTGGGGTTTGCTTCATCATATAGAGTCTTCTCGCTTTGGTTTTCCGTTTCTCGTTTTGTTATTTATCTTTGATCATTGGTTCAATCATGTCTGCTTGTATCATCCAGCACGTCCGTGCTGTATCATTCATCTCCTTTGGACTCACTTTATAAGTGTCATCGAATGAGATATATATACCTGGTCTTGTGGTCATTGAGTCTGCTCACGCATCTATCGTCCGTTAACTTAATAACTACAACTTCTTATTGGTTTGTCGTTGTACTTCCGAATCATCGGGTCTTGATGATCAGACCCAATTGATTAACCATTTTACTGTGTCAGCACAATCTCCAGCAGATGCACAATGTACATCACGCGTCGTTATATGGTATCACGTGGAAGGTATTAAGAGAGCCTTTGTAGAGCTCAATATGTATTCAAGGTACGATAAAACATACAGTAACAGCGTGAATGTATTTATTCTTGAAGGTGTGTTTGTAAACAAACTAATGTTTAGTTTGTTTTAAACGTCTTAAGCAAAATCGAGCATCAAGTGGATGGACCAATATCGAGCGAATGCGTTGGTAAGTTTGTTAGATCTTTAACAAATTTCTGGATGATTTGACCATTCACAATCTTATTAACATCTCGTACGTACTCAATGTTCAAGTCAGACAATTGTGGTTAAGCTGACTGATGACAATGAGGTCAGATATGCTAATTTTCGGAAAATAAAAGTACTGTCGACTGAATCAAGATTCATCGCATTTTTTAAGATATCTTTGTAGTATTTTATAAAATTCTCATGTTCTTGTATTATGATATTGTGTAATTATGTTTAATTAATTGCTCTATTATAATTATCAGTTTAATTGAATAATTAGTAAAGTACTTTGCTTTTAAAAATGAAATATTAATAGTTGTCAATAATAAAAATGATTACAGTGTTCATTGATGGTACCAAATGGTTAGTGGGATAACTATTGATAAAGAGTGTGATTAGACTCGGTTGAATGTAGCACAATCCCGTTTCCTATTGGCTCATCGAGAGAATTAACATTCGAATCATTCATAAGTATGTCAATGTTGGTGATTAACAAAAATATGATGGTAAGTGCAGTCAAATTACTACACCATACAGTCAAGTATAAAAATGATTCGATTATGACGATCGCGACGTCAGGAACAAAGAACCGTTGACTGTAAAGTCACAATAACAATCATTCAATTCATTGACGATAAACATCTTTTTAATATCGTCACAAAATGATTGCGAGCGTAATGGTGGTTAATTGGTGGTGGCGTGGTGCACAAAATCAGTCAGAGCAGATACTCTGCAGATGAAGAACATGTGTCGAAGTGTCTCGCGAGCTCGTACTCTTTTAACCTGTCAGTTTGTCGTTGATGGAACATATGTCATTGGTTTGTAACAGTTTCTGATGTTCAGGTCATTCAGTGTCCTGATGGTTCTCAGTATGTTTGGTTGTGTTACTCAATATTTGATCACTTTACAACTCACATGCTCAGTGCAAAGTTTCTCAAACGATGGTGACATGTTGATAATAATGTTAAAATGTGTGTGTGATCTCTTGGCGTTCATCAACCACTTACTGTTGAATATGAGAACCCAGTGTTGTGTAGTGCAGTATCTCATTTAGGTTGTTTCAAATGTTATAATAACGAAATGATAAACAAGCACCATAATATTTAAAATAATTTAATATGTTTGCATGTAAGCGGGGAAAAGCCATATGTCAGGCAAGCTGAACAGACTGCCACTCGGTCAAAGGTGAAGGTGTCCGCAGTTTCAGCGATTGCCTTTGATGTGGTATGCATGGTGATAATACTGTTTGCTTACACAGTTTTTCATATCTTGTGTGTCGTATGACCTGTACGGATAACACTGAATAATGCACACAAACACTTTTATCAAACGTTGTAATGTGCATACATTGATATGTACCGTATCACTAATGTATTCAGTCCAGTATCGAACTCTTCTAACGGTCAGATCGTTCACTCTTATTATCACAACCACAACGTGATCATATTACGCGTGCCTCCAACAGACGTTCATCGTTTGTCTCTTGCTAAGACATCATAAACAGATGACTTTACCGTCTTTGATTTCATGATCGATTTATCAGTACTTTATGTCACGGAAAAGTCGTTGTTTTGAACTTAATATAATCTTATATGTTTGTGTTATAATGATTATTCAAATCTTCATACAGCATTCAGGCCTATAAATAATATCATATTAGGGTTAGGTAATGATCAATGGTAACCATTCATTTATTACCATATCTTATACATAGTTTTGATGCGTTGCCATTTCCATCATCTCTGCGTTATCTCATTCATCAGCCATCGATGGATGACAAGGATATATATATCACAATGACCAAAATGGATAAGTATGATATCGATAGATTCAGATGTGCTTTAAACAAAGAATCATGCGCCAAAAGCGTGATTTCAATCTGGTAACAGCTGAGGCATTAACAATGTTACTTGCTTCCGTTGTGCGACCATCATGTGTAGCTTTTGAATCAGATGTCGTTGCTGAAAAGCATGTCTGATTGATTGAATATAAATAGTTTTCTGATAAACCAACATTAAGCTAAGATAGTTTAATGTGTTCGAGACATCAACATTAGATATTTCAATAATTCTCAAAGTCATTAACAACTTATGAGAACAGGATTGAATAACAGTCTCACTGAGAGTTCGGTTTATTACCAACAAAAACCAAATGCAGTTTTCTTTCTTCCGTATTATTTAATTGTAAAAGTGCAATTGTGTCAATTTGTTAGTTTAAAATGTCGATTCAATAACAAAAACAAATAATGTGTTTCAGATCAATAGATTACATGGACATAACACAAAAAGAAATAAATTGATGTTTGGCTCATGTCAGTATGTTCTTTAATTATTATTTAATGATATACTCTTAACATCATAATGATCTATTGACATTTCAAGTACCGTTCGGATATGAGGTCTGACGTGTGATTGATATTGTTATTATAATTATAATTTGAATGATTAAGCTTAGTTTGATATTTTCTAGTTGCTGAGTTTAGTATTGGTTAGTTTTCTGCAAATAGAATTGTGGTTACGTCCGATAGAAGTAGAAGCAAACTGTAGCTGAAAGGGTAAATGTGAATGTGATATGATGATAGTAAATTTTAGTGTTTTGTAGTAGTTATGGACTGACTCAATCCGTCGGCGATTGGCTTTGAAAGTGGAGTGCTGGTTGGAATACTTTGTCAACAAGGTGTGGCGACACTCGTTGGAAGAAAGTGATTTGTTGCAAGCTTATTAATGTTTTGTCGAAAGCTAAAGTCGGTAAAGGTGTCCACGCCTCGTTACGGTGAATTCATCTACAATCAAATGTGGTAGGCATGTTTGTTGTTCGTGTTGCAGCTGTTGTGCGATCGTTTTGCGTTCCCAGCGTTTAGTATCAAGCTTATGAAAACGATCGTTTACAGGTTTATAATTGGCACAAGTGTTCATTTGGACCAGATCATATTCATCGAAATTGAACTACAATCGGTAGCTGGTACCGGTGTATTCGGTAGCGAACCAAGAAAGGATAGATTATTCAAGACAAATTTCTTGATGTTGTGAACAGATAAACAATCCAGTCACATTCTCTTTCATATGCGATTGTTTTTCAATTTCACCCTTCATAGATCTTATCTTGCTTCGTGGAGGTCTTCACAGCTCTTCTCGGTAGTTTTGCTAAATCCAACTGTTGTATTTAAAGTTCCACTTAAGAGGAGGAATGCCTCGCCTACATAGTCTTTGATTTCTTTTCAATCATTTGAATCTTGAGCCGTAGTCACCCTTTTAGTAACAACGACTGTTGCTTTAGTAGGTATACCAAGGCATAAACGATCACTTCTGTTTGTCAAATCGATCTGTAGAGCGAAAACAATACTGCGGCTCGCGTGCGCCACTCTTCTGCACCTCTTTGTTTCCCAAACCGAACCTGGTTCTGAGCGTGTCAAACATTTGCACTCAACCTTTGCACTCGGGCACACTCAATCGATAAAGCAACAAAGACACCAAGTTGAGCTAGTAAGCACTTTTTGTCTGGGTGGCATCTAGGTTAATCTTATCTTTTGGAATGCAAACAGCTACCTATTGCCGTCTGGCCTTATTGAGATTGCGACTTCCTCGTTTGCTTTGTCCAAACATGACAACGTGCACTCTAACTCCAACAGGAAACATTCTCACAAACCAACGCAAGCACACTAACAAAATTGTCCAATTATCCATACAATGAGAGTTGTAATGATGATTGGTGACTTTTCGTTGATCACTATCTGATCCGATCAATGATATCACATAAATCAAACAAACATTGAATGTGATTTAATTGGGTGATTTATTAATTAAACGATATAATTTCGTACACTTGAGAAGGTAGAATAGAAATTCAAATTGAATAATTGATATTTAATAACATATACTGTACATCAGATTAAGATTAGTAATCTGTAAATGAAAATTGTGTAAACAGTTCATTGTCCATCTTCATCATTTTCTTCTTCTATTTCTTCAATTGTCTGAAACTGATGCTTGAACCTGCAGCCAAACGTGTTCATCAGTACAGGGCCATACACAAAGGCCTTAGCCATTGCACAGTCGTTCACATAAATTCGCACATGTTTTCGGCAAACATACACTTGAAGATTCATGGCAGCCGAGTGGTAGTCAAATATTGACATGTCAAACTTCAGCCCTGGTTGTTTGAAGATGTACTTAAAGTACTGACAGAGAGCGCTCAGAGGAATGCAACAAACAGTCCACTCGTGTTCGAGTTGTGCTTCGTTAGACCGATTCTTGCTCAAGACCAGAATGCGCCGTGCTTGCTCAAACTCACAGTCCTCTGCGAAGACCAAGGCATTGTGTTTGCCAGTGCGGGGATGTAGTTGGTTGTAAAGGCCTTTGAGCCTTTTAACTGGCACATGATTGTCAACTACAGTGAGCTGCTCAATAGAGAAGAAAGCATGATACCGTGATGAGACACATGCAGACAAGGACTGGGTGATTGTACGATCTCGGTTGCCTCAAAAAGTAACTGACCAAACGGCAGCACATTGCACGATATGATGGTTCAGGTCGTGTATGGGCTCGGTACTGTACCAAATAACGAACGTAGCACGTTGAAATGTTTGTTTAGAGACAGATTGTCGAACATGTCCAACTCGGTGGAGTATAGCGATTGATGTCGTCGAAGGGCCAATTCGCAGAGTGACTTCATTTGGTACATTTTCTGGTCTTCTTGTATCACAACGCTGTGATGATGGTGGCATTGAAGAAGATACGATTGGAAATCAACAGCCAGAGGAAATATCCTTTAGGCACGGGAGTATGAAGGTTTTGAGTTAGCCAAACAAAAGAGAGAACAGAACCTCACGAACAGATCAAGTAGAAAGTAGTACAACAAGGTAGAGAGTTAGCGATCGAGTGTGACTGTGTGTGCGAGTGCATACGGTACCGAAACGTTCGTTTATGTAGAGATAGAGGCTCGCTGTGTGCTGCTACCGATTCTGATAACGACACACGAGTTCAACAGCTCACATGTCAATATGCGACCATTTGCACCTCATCACCACAAAGTTTAGTACATTTACGATGACTCATTCGTTTAGTGAAAGTAGTCTCTTGTCCTGTTCGTCACTTAGTGTCTGGCTTTGCTCGCGTTCGCTTCGTTCTTCGTCTAGTTGTCCTCTTCTAACCTTAACTAATCTCCTCGTCCACTTCGGAAACCTCAGATCTCATCTTGTCCATAGTCTCTACTCTATTCCTTCACCCACTGAAAGCAATGTCTCAACTACTGGCGAACAAGTCGTCGTTCTATGGCTGCCTAGCCTCAATCATCACCCCCACCAACGTTCGGTACGAAGGAACTCTCGACTCGGTGGACACGGACAATTGCACCATTGGGCTAGCACATGTTCGCTCTTGTGGAACAGAAAACCGACTTGTGGCCAGCTATATACCACCTCAAGATGACATCTATGAGTTGGTCATTTTTCGGACTCGCGACATTGTGGACATCTACGTTCACAAGACACCGATTGTGTACAGCACCAAACCTGTTAAAGTCCCATTTCCGTGCAATCCACTTTCAGTGCCAGTGGTTTCCTCTACCACTGCTGCTGAGTCAAACACAGACTGTGAGTCTACTGAGGCTACTTCTGATGATGAGCACTCGTTTGGTGTTTGCATTAACAATACTAACTGGCAGTCGGGCATGCATCTACCTCATGGTGAGTTCGACTTTGAAGCAACGTACAACGAGTACAAACTGTTGGAGAGAAAGCATCAAGCCAAGAAGGCATGCTACAACAAGTCTGTCTCCTTCTTCGACAGTATCTCATCGTACGTTGGTGGGCAAGGAAGACGCACCACTCGTTCAAGTGGCAAGTCCTTTCTACCTATAGGAGATTTTGATTTTGAAAAGGCAAACAAAGAGTTCGAACTGTTGGAGAGTAGATTGGCCACTCTCAACCTTGATGGCACAGGCAACTTAAACGCATCGTCAGGCGTTCCACACCTCCGGAAGTCATACTACGACAAGTCAAAGTCATTCTTTGATTCTATCTCCTCGTACGCTGCTGGTAAACGTGATCATTTTGGTACTGGTAGTGGCTTGTTCGATGACAAGAACCACAGCACTCGTTCAACTACCGAAGTGATGATGTCTCCACTTTGGAGCCGACGTCAACATGCCGATGAAGACAACAGCCACAAGAGCAACTGAACCAAATTGGCTTTTATTACTCGTTGCACTCGTTGCGTTCAGTTCTATTTGTAATTCGATTTGTTGTTCGTTTTATAATTGTTATCGTCGTTATGCACTTTTTACTGTTTTTGTGAAATCAATTTATACATATATTAATAATCAATAAAAATATTGTTTGCATCAATGCTTAAAATGTTGTGTTTGGTGTTCTGTGGTACATTCTGTCGAGTACTATAGGAGGTAATGATCATTTAGACAGAGCGTCTTCAAAACCAACACTGTCCTCTTTTTAAATAGAGTTTGCACTGTTTGTAGTGTACGAATTGTATCTCTCTCTCTCTCTCTCTCTCTCTCTGTACTGTGTGTTCGCTCTGTCTGCGTTCGTTCACTTGACAATCACAATACGAGTATGTTCATTATTGACAATCGCCAAGTTGGTTGATCGATGCTGAATTGCCTTCTCTTGTGGACTATGTGCAGTAAGGACACTCTACCACTCAATGTTGTTGTGCCACTAGAGCACAATTAGGCAGAGTAGTGGTGGTGGTGGTGGTGGTGGTGACTGTCGAACCGTCAGTAGCACAAATTACCAGTGAGGTAAGTGAGCTCGATCATGTTAGACCGAAAGTGGCTCGATATGTGAGTGACACTGCAATTCGAACACATTAGGGGCAACATTACCGTGTCATACTGAAACACTGATTGAACGTTCGAGGAGTGACTAAACGGAGCTAACTGTTCCTCGTGCGAGTGTTTGTGCTATCGTGTAGTAGTATTTTTGTGTCACAATCACCACCACAGTAATCCACATATAATGGTCATGTTTGCTCGGTTTGAAATCAAAGATGCCCAATGGGACAATATCCGAGTAATGAAAACCGTACCACCAGCTAAAAAGCCAATTATCAAACCGATCAAGTCTATGTGCACAGACAGAAGTAGAGGAAACTATTTATTAGTTAATTGACATCATACAAATATTATAATGTTGAGAAAAATATAACAAATATACAAATACCTTTTATGATCAATGTAGAGGAACGTTGATGTGACTGGTGCTTATACTCGGCTTCACATACAGACATCTTGTTACTCTTTGAGTTTAATCGATTCCCAGGAATAGCGAACCAGATTGTTATTCTCCTTGGCTGGGAAGGACAAGTCACGAAATAGCACACCCGAGACCACACTTTCGGCTGCTCGATCACGCCAAACCAAACACGGAAATCGTCCATTGCGTCTATTTTCATCAAATCCAACAAAAATCCCTTTCTCCACATTTCCTGTTTCCTCTGACGTGAATGTGCACTCACTGCCAAACACATGCAGATACGAAAGTGAGTACGGTTCGAGCAGATCCTTAAACTTCATGGATGGAGTGATCACAATCTGTTGGTCGATGAGCAAATCAGGATGAGCCACTCGGTTGAGAACGTGCACGGCAGTGTTCATAGCAAATTTCCAAAAGTTGTCATCGAGTCCACATTGGTGTAGCATAATTTTGGTCATCACCTCAAGCAGTCGACCAGTGGATTCAGCAATTTTCGAGTCAGACTTTGAGAATTTAAACTCAACACGTCGTTTCTTGATCTTCTTAGCTTCCTTCCTACCAAACAGTTCTCTGTCCTGACAGGTAATGAATTTTGTAACTGGCCAGGCTGTATCCTTTTGTTTTTCAATATACTTGTTGAGTGAGAGGTAGAGCTGTTTGTCCGAGTTCAATTTGGGATACTCCACAGTAATGTAACGCGAGTAATCATCCACAAAGACGAGTACATATTGAGAGCGAACTATGATCGACTGCACAAAGGTGTCACAGAGGTAGACGTGAACCAACTCACCGGGACTGGTTGCAATCACCGGTTCGGAAATTTCATTTCGTAGAGTAGAGATAGTTGTGCAGTGTCTACAGGGTTGGTCGTAAGGAGAGAAGCTACCGAATCCATTCGCCCGACTCATCAGATCAATCAAACGGTGACCAATGTGACACAGGCGAACGTGCCATTTGTCGTCTTCTTGAGTGGTTTGCTGCTGTGGTGCTGTTCGAAAGTCGCTCTCCTCGCGTTCACTTGAGACCAATTCAACTTGGACATTACACTCCAAACTGAGAAAGTCAAATCCGTTCTCGTTATATCCAACGAGTGAAATCTTCTTTGTTGAAGTATCATAAACACGATAGCGCACTTCTGTCACACCATATTCACGGTAACCAAGGAGAACACCAAAATGATCAATCTGGGCACCAAAGGCATACAGCTGCTCATAATCGGGCTTCAAGTTACGGTTATGCAATGGTGATGGTAGAAAGTTGAAAGAAGTTTGAGACCATCGTTCGAATGGGGTCACTTGAGTGGACTTGTTGACTATGCGGTTAAAGGTGAATACACCATACTCGAGTGCAAACAGCCAGAACGAGTCATCCAATTTGGCCGATTCTAACAGAACACCAACAATCTGCCAGAGAAAACGATTGATCTCCTCAGTAACCGAGATGGCAGCTTCATTACGCTTCACAGTAACACCATGAGAACGAACTACTTCCTTGAACGATTCATCAAATTCAACGCATCTATCCACGGAGAACAGCTTCACAGCCCGTTCTGATAGCTCATTTTGTTTTTTGACAAAATCTTCAGCACAAGACAAGACATCCTCTTGACCAGGGACAGCGTGAAGAGTGACGTAGCGCGAATAGTCATCCACAAAGATGACAACAAATCGATTGTTCAATGAGGATCCAGTGGGCGAGACTTTGATCGAATCAAACACACCACAGTGCACAACTTCAAGTGGTCCTGATGTACTAACAGCTGGAAGGTTGAGTGACCTAAGAGAGAAAGTGTTCATCATAAAATGTTCACACACCACAGCACAAACCAACTTACAGTTGAGGATAATTCACTGACGGACTGCACAACATGTCCACACTCTCGCCAAAGTAGCCATTATCCATCATATCTTCAATAATTTTCCGTGTTGCCATATAACCGAGACGAGATTGCCACGAATCAGCTGTCATGGTGAGGCTTAGATTGGGCGATACAAAGGAGAATAGGGGAGGACGATGAAGATATCAGAGGCGGACCAAAGAACGACTCGATACGATGCTTGTGGTTCGGTGAAAAGGCGGCCACTGTTCAGGTGTAGTACAGCATGAGATTAAGTTCGAAATTCGAATAGAGATGGCAAACTCGGACAGTACTAGACCGGGCCGAGACGGGGTGACTCGCAAAATGAGATGACCAAAGTCGTAGATGTACTAGACACAGGCAAAGCGAGGTAACTACGCTGTCTACTTCAAACACAAGTGAAAGCCTGTCTCTCTGTGCATGTGTGAGCCCAAGTTCGACGTGTGTGCCTGTTGTGGCTGTGTGCGCTCATATTCACCAAAACGACACGATCGTTTCGAATCTGCCTCGATAGATGGCAGCAGTGTTCTTCTATTTAGACATGCTCGCTCATCACTTGACCAGCCAAGTGAGTGTACAGAACGCGATTCGTCACTGGTGGTGTCACATTAGTCGATGTTCACATCTCCTTCTCAAAGCAAAGTTGGTCAGTCTGAGTTTGCCATTTGCCTCGTTGTACTCACTCGTTACGATCACACACAAGCCAGCAGCATCGTCCTGCCATCCAGCCATCGTCATCTTTGTCGGCACTACTTACCTTCTACTTCTTCGTCTCAAGTATCTCGTGTGAGTGTGTGTTTTCTCTCTCACATCTATCGAAGTGACTCTTTACTTGCTGGTAAACTCAATCCGCACGACTACCCCCAATCTCATCGTCTCCCTCTCTCTCACTCGTGGCCGTCTTTCACCACTGCCATTGGCTAACCTGATATATTTTTTGGCATTCATTCTCAGCTCGTCTAGTTCGTATCCTGTCTCGATTCAGTACTATCGAGCATCTTTATCATCACCGAAGGACCAAACGAACATGTATGTTTCAACATGTTAATTTCATTTAGTTTGTGTCCTACTGTACTACACAATCGTGTACACACTATTCTTGAATGTCCTGGGCAGTAGACGATTTGATTGCAACTAGTGTGGTGGTGGTATGACTGGCGTCACCACACGCCTTAATTCTAGGGATACGTGGCTTAGAGATCGAGCTGTGCTTAAGCCTGAGGTGTCAACATTAAACGGTACTCAATCCAGTTGTGTGTTATTCGGTGTTTAGTCTGTGTGTAGTTGCTCTACCAACCAGTAACTCTAGGCAAATAGAATAGTGCTAACTGTCTGTTTGTTTGAATCACTTTTGCACATTTTGACATTCACTCGGGAAGTCTTAGTTGTATTAGAACTCAAAGAAAGCCATAAGTATTAGATGGTGAGTGAACCTAGCACCACCGCCACCACCACCACCACCACCACCACCACCAGTTAGCTTTCCATTCTTTGACTTTCTCACTGTTGCACCACACTTACCGTGAACACTAATTGGTGCACTGAATTATTACTGAATCATCATTGTGTTATGCATTGTGTAATGTTTTGCTACAAGTTTGTCTGATTATGAGTTTCCACAGGAACCTTGTCACAACTGAACAGTGTTCTCCTCTGTAGTCTCATCTCGTTACATTTGTTCTGTCCTATTCGACTCGTGTGCATTGTGTGGTTGCCGTGTAATCCTCTACTGGCACAATCGTCTTTGTGTACAGTCAATGATGTCGTCTTTGTGTGTGGTAGAAAGTAATATTCCACTACGAGTGGAGTAGTCAGTAGCAAGGGCAACTGTGGTGATGACCATAGCACTCTCACTGGTCACTACATCTGTGTGAAAAGTCACTAGAGTCACTGTTTAAGTAATCACACTCTATTTGTCAATTTAGGGCGGGGTGTCTTCTTTATGTGCCTTATAACGATTGATTCACTCGAATGCGGCACTCTGCTTATATACTCAACACATGCAACATTGTCCACTGTCAGTGATGTTCGAGCAAGTCGGTGCTTGTGTCTTGAGGTTGTCGTTTGCTTCATTTAACGCTCAACTTTTTTGGTGCTCGAATGTGTGCCACCAGTGGTGAGTACTACTGGGGGATAGAAGTCTTGTGCCACAGTTGAGACTGGTGAGCATTCCAATGAGCAACAGATAGTGTTGTGATGGCGCCTGATGTATTCTCCCTCGAGCAGCGCAAACTCTTTGTGCTAACCAGCAATTACTTATTAGTTCAATTAGGAAAAAGGCGTACAGGAGGGTTAAGTGTGCTTTCATCAGAAATGACCTTGTTCGCAGTGAGCAAAGTTAATTGTTTTTTTGTGTCAATCCTCATATCTTTGTGTGTCCTGTTCTATTTAGTTTACTATTCTTTGTCCGTCTCTGCCCGTTAGTGTTGCTTAGTTCAATAATCACTTTACTTTTTTTGGTGTGATTCGAGTGGGTGCGTGCTGGTGTGCGTTTGTGAGTGTGTGTATGAGTGCACAGTACAGGTGCAGGCTTCGGGTGCGTGTGGGTGATGCAAGTAAAGTGTGACATGAGTTATGACTGATTGAACAGGTGAGAGTGTGAATGTAATTTGCTTGGATATTTACAAATATCGATTTAGGCTTCAACTGTCTGACTTAAAGCGATATTACTGCTGCTCGAGTAAGTGTGATGCAGTTTATGAGACCAGGAAGGAGGCCTTTCAAAGTCAGCATTTGTTGTACTCTGCTCGCACTGGACTGAGCTTGAGTCTGTTGTGACTGGAATGAGTTTAACCAGACATACTCGATTCGTTCCCTCTGCCACTGACACCTCCGACATCTTTGCGACGCTTGTGACCAAGTATTCATACGTTCGAATTGATGACCACCAGTAAAGACAACGTTTGAGCACTGACTACCTTGGGTGCTAGTATATTTGTTCCACAAAACCGCTCATCTCTCTCTCTCTCTCTCTCTGCCTTATTGAGTTGGTTGCGCTTGTTAGGAACAAGTAGAAGACAGTGGCCGTGTTGCTGCAGTTGATGCGAACTGCTCGATTGTTCACTACTGGAACTGGATCGTCTGGTCTGGCACTTGCCACATTGAGCAGTACGCGTTTAGATCGGTTGCGAGTGAGATTTGCTTTTGCTTTATTGAACACAGTAGCTCAATGTGAGGTGCTAGCTCTTGGGCAAATTGATATGGCCAGTGCAGTATCGTAGTCATCGTCAACAATGCAATAAATGGTTGTGCACACCACTGACTACTTCAGGACTCAGCCATCCCGTGAACATTGCGTGTTCGCGATGTGCTGCACAATGATGGCTTACACAGGAGCGCTTGAGTAAGGGAGAATGTTTTTATCGAGTCACTCAAGTGACACATTAAATGCTGATGTGAATCTGAATGTGAGTCTGTCACTGTCCTATCAAGAGCTCCTTCCTAGTTCGTCGTTTGGAGTGCTGATGCACAGGCAGCACTACTTAACTGAACAGCTCTTTCAACCTATCATTCATGGTGCGTTATAACGATAACAGAGATGCGTATCAGTTATGAGCCGTTTGTTCTTCTGATTTAACAACGCGCAACTGATTGAGTGGCGGGAGAGAATGCCACCTATTAGTTCAGTGTGATATCAATGCTATATTTCACTGCTCATGCGCCATTGCCTAGATCTACTTTAGTGGCCTGACTATTGGCTGACTAAGCCGACGTCGACGATGAGTGGCTGTGTCACTTTGCTCTCAACTTTGTCATCGTGTACGACCGTCTTTTGTTATTGCCTCCCTACCGATCACTGTCAGCTCTCTAGTCCTCTTCGCTCACTTTTCGTTGTGCCTTATCCCTACAGATCTGTCTGCAGCCTCGTCTTCGTGCCCATTTCGCCCGTGTCTTCTAACTTCGTCCTAGACTCTTAGCATTAAGATGGCTCCCACCAAAGGAAACAAAGGAAAGAAGAAGAAGTCAAAGCAACACCCGAGAACCGGCCAGCAACAGGCCGTTCAGGCTCCGTCCAAGAGCGCCGCCGAGTCGATTCTAATCCCGAAGGTGGCCTCCGGTCTGAAGTGGCTCGAATGGCGCGATCTTGGGCTCATTCCAAGCATATCACCCAAACTTAGGCAGGAGCTGTCGACATTGTGCTCTGATCGCATCATCGTCTACCTGAAAAATGACGTGAATCCGAACCGCGATTACCAAAGTCCATGGATTGGCCTGATGGTGGGCCGTGACTTCAAGGCGGACGAACCTGACAATGTGGCTCGATACGATTTGTTGATTGAACTGCTCAGCAGAGCGAACACCATTGCCATTGACTTTCACGATCGACTTGCGACTGTATTCCCTGAATTGGTGGCTCGCTGGGCCCCTGCAAACGGCCGCCTAAACCAAGTTCACATTGATGGTGGGCACGACAGCTCGGAGGATGTACGCACTGATTGGTACTATGCGCTTAGCGCAATTCCGTCGTTGCGTGTTTTGCATTGGCTCAACGCACCTCTAATGCCACCGTTGATCGTTGCACGAAACTCCTTGCTGCAGCGGGTGACAATGCTAATCATTAGCAACTACAAGTGGGAGTTGGAGCCACTGTTTCGACAGACTGGACCTGTACTGAAAACGTTAGTTCTCGCCTTTTCCGAGGGTGTTCCCATGGTTTGTAACATGGCTCTGTTGGAACTACTGGTGGCCAACAATACTAACATTGGCAGAAATTTGACTAGTTTTACCATCAAATGGACTGGTGGAAAGATGCCGGACGTAGTGTCACATCGAATGATGCTCAAGTTGCACGCGATTGTGTGCAAGTACTTTGAGAAGATAGAAGTGTTGCACATTGCTGGACTGGAAGATGTAAGTCTGTCTGAACAAACTCGAGTACATCACACTAATTACTCTCTCCCTCTTCCCTCTAAGGTGCCACTCCAAATGGTCCTTGCTCAATTGGCTGGTCTGTCCCATTTGCGCGAGACCACTCTCGACTCTGAGTTGAACCGTTTCGTCGAGCCAATGTCGACCATATTTGCCCCGTTCAACTCCATTCGCACCATCACACTGGGACCAGTACTGCCCGTTTACTACTCTTTCACTCAGTTCAAGGCCTCTTTTGCACGCCTCTTCCCACAACTGCAAACACTGAACATTCGAACCAACAGTCTTGCCTTTTTCTATCAGTACGAGAACAATGCTATGCAACTGTTCCCTCAGCTGGCAAGTCCAACTATTGTCGTTGTCAAAGAAGAAGATGGTGCTCTTGTTTAAAGTGGCCTCACTCTATTTGCTCGGTTTCTGTGGTGGCAACCATCTCTATTAGCCGACAATCAAATAGATTTATTATTTTATATTATTAAATTGTAATTGGACGAGTTTGCATGCTCACATTAAAGTATATCTTTATAATATATTAATATTATAAATCTTATTTGATTTGTTTGCTATTTAAACCAACATTACGACTACACACCATGAAGTACATTGTCAGTCTATTCCTCTATCTCTCTCTCTCTCTCTCTCTCTCTCTCTCTCTCTCTCTCTCTCTCTCTCTCTCTCTCTCTCTCTCTCTCTCTCTCTATCACCCTCTCTCTCACCCCCTCTCTCACCCCCTCTCTCTCTCTCTCTCTCTCTCTCTCTCTATCACCCTTTCTCTCTCCCCTCTCTCACCCCCTCCCTCTCTCTCCCTCTCTCTCACCCCCACTCTCTCTCTCTCTCTCTCTCTCCCCTCTCTCTCTCACCCCTCTCTCTCTCTCTCTCTCTCTCTCTCTCTCTCTCTCTCTCTCTCTCTCTCTCTCTCTCTCTCTGAGGTTGTCTGTTGTGTTGATAGACGACAATCGTGATCGGGATTAGTCTACTTGCCATTGGCTGCCTACCTGTCTTCACTGTCTGTCCGTTGGAGCATTCCGATTGCTTCATACACAAATGGTTGCACACAAATCTTCATTAGTTTGTGGTTTGGACTGTTATCATTCACCAATACACATTTACTCGTCTGCTGGTACTTATAGTATTCTCGTATATTAGTGTACCCAGTGACAACTCAATCCTGACCGTCTGTCCGTGTAAATGGTCGTGACACTTTAAGTAATTGTGTAGTGTGAGTAAGTATTCGAGTGCAACATTTGCATACGATTCCACAGCTGTCAACAGTGAGTAGTGCACTATGGTTAGTATGGAAAGTAAGCCTAGAAAAGCTGATCACAGATACATGAAATCCAAATTTGAGTAATTCTTTTGTAGTGCACCACTGATGGTAGCAAAGAGGCATATGGCTAATGTTGCTCACTGAACTATGAACCAGGGAACCACCACTGTGGCTAATGATGAAAGTAACACGAGTGACAATGTGAATATGTGCATGGATGACGATTTTGCGTGCCGTCGGTAGCCATCTCAGACCTCCGATAGAGTTTCATGCATTCGCATTGTCCGAAGACCATATCCAGCCAAAACAGACTGCTCAACGCTAAAGCACGAATACATCGAAACGCTATTTCTATTGGCAAGTTGATCGAGTCGGATGGAACATTACAATATAGAAATTAAATATAAAGTAAATTACATGTATTTTATTAACTAACTTAGCTGTAATATACAACATTTCATTAAACATTAGTAATGGATGTATAAAACGAAATCATCTAAGTTGATCACCACAGGTTGAGGTGGAGGCCAACTTTTTCGATGAGCCACCACATTCGTCACTATCTTCTTTTCGCTTACTCTGCTTCCTAGTCGAACCCTCAGCCGACAGTGTTTGACTGTCATAGAAGTACTCGTCCCAATACTCAAATTCGGTCCAATCCTTGTTTGAGTGGCAATTCTCTTTACCTTCCCATTAGTTGTTCTCGTACGAATATCCCATCCACTTGACATAGTAACTAATTTGTCCGTTCTTGATTCGAATATTTTAATTGCTTTTCATAGTATAGATATTCTTTTCGCCTTCCCATTAGTGGGCCTCGTCCGAATATGCCATCCACTTGACATAGTAACTAATTTGTCCTTTCTTGATTGCTCATATTGTATCTGCACTCAGTGCAATGCCACGATGACATCTCTTTAATGTTCAATTCAAAAGTAGCGCTAGTGCCATTTCCGAACTAGCACAGAGGTGATCGGTGTAAATTTCAACGAAAAACTCAACGACCTTCTCGAACTGCTCCAGTCAATGAGCCAGTGCGATTGGCAATCAGGAATTGACTAGTGATCTGGGTTCATTTAGTCATCATATTGTGTCACTGGCTGTCCACTGGAGATGGTGCTAGTGATTGCGAACCGATCATGTCCATTCACTCCACTCAGTCCAACGGATGGTTACTCGTGGTGCACTTCTCGAGTTAGTTTGATTCTTTCAGTAGGGAGTAGACATTTTGTCTCCGTCAATTAGTTGATTGTGTCTAGAACAAATAGAACAATAGTGTCATTATCGCATCTAGGAAACAAATAAACGAGGGTGACGACATGCAATCGATGTCAATTGACTTGTTGACAACAAGTACAACATGTGAATTCACTCACTTGGGGAATCTGTAGATTAACCGGCCAAACGACACCACTGAGCAAGAGTGTAGTTTTGCAGTAAAAGTGGAGTGCTAGTAGAAAAGCTCATCGACATGTGACCAGCATCCTGTTGTAGCACTAATTCATTTGAGTGCCAATGAGGGCAAATGTCCAATTATGATTTCATATGATCTTTTCAGTTCCTTAATGTGTGTCACAGTGGTATTATGTCTTGCTTAAGTGCTCCTTCACTAGATCATAACTGCATTATCGTGTACCTCTGCTTGCCTTGTTCTATGTTTCGCCAATCAAACAATCGCTTCAAATTAAAGCTCGGCAGTAATAATATTCCTGGTTGCACTATTGCTGCGCCAATTGGTGATGGAGGTGATGGCGGCGACTGTGGAACACTTACAGTGATTTTCCCCAGATGACATGTGTCTCTTGATGGTAAGAAGCATGATACTGGTTAATAGAGACATTGCTGTGATTGCAGTAAAACTGTGCGACATGTTTTTCTGATGGCATAATTATCACAAAACCTAGACATTATACAGAGACATAATTCACAGATGCATATACCACACAACCAGCAGCATGCAAATTGGCTTGAACAGAGCGGACAGTTCGAATGTGTCACTTTGCACACAGATAGACTCGCTAGTTGTTCGATGAGTGTTGTCGACTGCAAACTCACTTTGAGCAGTCTCACTGTCTCTAGAGTTGAACTGTAGATGATAGATGACTGATCTCACACGAGCACACACAACAACCAGTGTGCTTTCGGTTTGCCACCTCTCAGGTTGCCTCCTTTTTCTTGTGCTTTGCTCTTCGCTTTTTTCGGTCTTGGCTTCATCCTGTGAGCCATTCTCAAACTCGCCCGTGTGATTTGCAATATCCGTCTGGTTTATCTTCTCCCAGTAGCGAACAACTTTTCGTCTCGCCCTGAACTGACTGGCAGTCTGTTGTCCTTTGTGATCACCTCCACTCTCTTCGGCTCATCTTTGGTTGCCCAACCAAGTACCACCACACCAGGTGAGTACAGTTCGTTTGCCATGTTCCATCTTCTCTGTGTATTGTATTTCTTACATCATAACTCGAGGTTGCGTCACGGTAGTGTACATCGTACATATCCTTGTAAAGTTTTCGTTGTTGTTCTTGTGTGTTTAGTGTTTAATGCTCTCTTCTATCCGTCACTAGCTCAAAGATTGCTCCACAATGGCATCTTTCAACATGGACAAGTTGAAGCGAAAGAGAAGGTATGACGTTACAAGTAATCTTATAGTTTGGCTAACCTTCTATTGTTCCTCTATAGTGAAAGTGACGAATGCGAAGACGCGAATGAGTCCGGACTCGAGTGCAAGGCCAAACAGGCACAACCAATTGTCAAGCGAATGGCAATAAGTGCTACTGGAGCTTCGGTTGCCTAATCAAATGCATCACTTTGGCCAACTTCATCAACGACACCATCTCAGTCAAAGTTGCACTTCAACACTCTTCCATATGTGACACTACGCATCATTTTCTCCAAATTGCCCATTCGTGATGTGCTCATAGTTAGACGAGTTTGTGGAAAGTGGAAAACCTATCAAGAGGACATTTTAGCCAAAGTTCACTCGATCACCTTGTTGGTTGGCGAGCCCGATTCGAACATTATTCATTATCAATATCATTATCACCCTGGTCCACATTTGGAGAAGCTAATCAACGACGATGGCACTTTCATGTATCAGAAGCGTCGATTCAATGCCAAGTCCGTTTGATTTAGCTATTCATTTCTTCGTTTAGAAACTGTTCAATGTCTCACCACAACTCTGTCTAACATTGTCAACCTACAGCTCAAAATCAATCAAGTGTCGTATATAGTACTTGACCAAGTGCTTGAATTGGTACAGAAGTGTTCCTCGAGACTGACTACATTCAAGCTATGGTGTCAATTTTCTGAAGTGAATGGGATGCAACTGACAGCCAAGATGGTGCAACTACTGAGTGCAGTCAACTCGTTACCTTTGTTGGAGCATCTCACAGTTGAACTCAAACACGAACTGTATCCACGGGCTTTTAATGATGCTGACCGAGCGGTTGATGGTCAATTACAAATAGCAAATAGAGTGAGGCCACTTTAAACATGAGTGCCATCTTCTTCTTTGACAACGACAATAGTTGGACTTGCCAGCTGAGGGAACAGTTGCATAGCATTGTTCTCGTACTGATAGAAAAAGGCAAGACTGTTGGTTCGAATTTTCAGTGTTTGCAGTTGTGGGAAGAGGCGTGCAAAAGAGGCCCTGAACTGAGTGAAAGAGTAGTAAACGGGCAGTACTGGTCCCAGTGTGATGGTGCGAATGGAGTTGAACGGGGCAAATATGGTCGACATTGGCTCGACGAAACGGTTCAACTCAGAGGTCTCGCGCAATTACTCGACGCAGTGCCTCACTTTGATATGTCCATTTTAGCACAACTTCGCGAATTCTACTTTTCCTCTTCAGACATGATCAAGCGAACCAAATTGCTTGATTCGCTCAAGCGTTTCGTGCCCTCCAACTCTCGTCTAACTCGCATTGGACTCGGTAATCCAGCGAGCCGTTCAACATATAAGCAACTAGCGAACCATTTTCCCAATGTTGCATCCCAAATCACGTCTATTCCGATGGTTGTTTGGGTTCACATTTGGGAATCTGAACAAAAACAACTTGCGGTGCGTCCTATTTTGGCCAAGTTTTCCTCCTTGACAGAAGTCAGTGTCTTTGTCAACGATAGTTTGATGTTCTCCCAACTGGCCAATTTGTTCACCTCTTTAAAACATCTCGTTCGGCTCCATATCTATTTAAGTCTTTCTAAAGTAGGCCCTGATTTTGTTTCTTTGTTCCTCGATAACAACACTCCACTGCCACAAGTTGGTCAACTTCCATCGGTAAAGATGTTATCTTTTAAAGTCGATGCTGACGAACCTTTGGGCCTTGATTCACCATTCTGGGCTTGGACATTTCCGAATTTTCAAGTGGTCGAATTCAGATGTCTGTCCATGGATAGCACATTCACGGATGTGCAACAAATGGTTCAGACATTTTTACAGTGTCCCAAATTGCGCCACATCTACACCTACGAAGAGGAAACAGAGTGGACTGAGTGGAATGTAGTCAGTGTGGATGGACGGAAAAGCCTTATCTAGGTGTTGAAGGTGTGACATTTCAGTGAGTGAGGACAACACAACTGTTGAATTATTTAATTATGGTCATTATTGATGTGCTTTGGTTGTACGCTCACGAATATCTGTATTTAAATTAATCAATTAATAAAGTTTGATCTTTATCTTTAGAGTAATAAACCTAGTAGTAGACCTCAACCATGAGGACAATCACCAGATTACCTCTCACCCGTGTTCTCATTTCATTTCTGAGTGCAGTAGCTCATCAATGCAATATCAATCTTGTCCCTGTACACTGTACAGTACCAGTTTGGATAGTCAACTTGAACACGTTCAGAAGATTTCCGATAAATTTACTATGCCAAACCAAACGCAACATTCTGAATACTGCTCGTCCAACAAAACTGACACATCCACCAATCTCTTCGTCATTACTCAACTCTGCCCGACATACAATGGTCAATAGTGTGACGCTGCTAATCAGTGTGTCGACTCAATCAAATCGTGTGACAGTTTTGAGTGTTTCCACTAACATTGTCACACATTTCCGCTTGTTGGCCACTTCATCCCCAAAGTACAGTGTTACAATGATCACACTAATGTGTACTGTACTTTGCCGTTATTTGAGTCTGTGTACTGTTGGCACACTTAGCCAGGGAGAGTTGCAAGAAGTAGTCTGTTCTGTTATTTTGCCATTGTGGTACTTTCCATTTGTCTGTGTAATCTCTGTAAAAGTCAAATCGATGTCACAACAGCCGATCATCGTCAGTACAACCGTTCCTGTTGGTGTATCGTTTGAGCTCGAGTCGAATCCTCTCTTAAAATTACACCATCGCGCATCGCATCAATCTGTTCTCCTGGTGTGGCCAATTCGCTTATTATCGAAAATTATTTGACTGTGTGTAAGGCTCGATTTCCTACAATGACTCATTCACAATTCAGGGCGATGACTGACCCCATCCTTCCCTTCCAAGCCTCACTATCGATCGAAATGTTTGTAGCGAGGACAGTAGTGCTGGTGCATAGCGAATGTATCAATCAGTTGAATCACTTCAATCATATCAACCACCTGTGAAGGGGTTTTCTCTCATGCTGTCTGTTTCTTATCTTTGCTAACTGGAATATGTCTCTTCACATATGAAATGATTTGTCGTTTAGATTAGGCATTGCACAGAGTGAGCATACCATATGAGCCAATTGGCGATCGCTCACTCACTTATTTGTGAGCATTGATTACGAGCACACTGGCCACCACCATCCTGATATACAAACAATGCTCAGGATCGAGTGTCAGTAAGTGCGGAAGCAATACACTATTTGAGCCAAACATTACTACCACTAATGTTTGAGCACGATCACCTGCCGTCGGTGTGCAAGTGAAGGTCACCATATTATCGGTTTTGGTGTACGAATGTGTCAAATGTAATGAAGGCTGTGGTAGTAAATGCGTTGTGCTCACAAAAAAACGGCTCTTTTGCCAAAAGGTCAATGCAATTGATGCCACATTGAGTGACACTAACATACATGGTAAGGGCACTAAAATTGGCTTATTACAGTTTCATACTACTACTGCAAACACATAATATAACTACACAATGATTGCTAGTGCCCGTTCATCTTCCTATTGTTGTCCACATCTTCCCGCCTTACAGAAACACAGACAAGGAAGGTGTCTTTTTGCTATGTGTGATAATGACCAAAGTAGTGTCTTTACCACCTAACTTGGATGCACTATGTTTTAGCCACCCTACATTGGTGGCGAGAGTTGGCCATTCCATGCCACAGTGTTAGCTAATGCACAACCTTTGACTCTGTACTCACCCAAACATACTCAAATGTTCTCTCACCTGGTTTGCATTACTTAAGAAAATGATATTGTCTCTAGCTGTTGAGTTGAGAATGAATAAACATGTGCAAAGATTGTGAGGCATACAGTGCACTGCACACACTAAATCGGATCAACATCATCCTCATCATCGCCACGAACAACACCAATGCTAGTCTTTACAAGCTTCTAGTCATCACTCGACTTTTTTAGTTTTGTTTAGTGTTTGTACCCGGGTACAGTACCCGTCCCGGATACCCGGATCCCCGCCAAATTTTCTATTACCCGTTACCCGGTTCTTGAGACACGACTACCCGGATATTTTTTTATTGGGAGATAGGGCCCAAAACCCCCATTTGGGGGTATTTCCGAATCACCAAATGGGTGCAAGGACAACGAAATCTCATTCGGGAATCTTTCTAATGGTCAAATTTTGGGTAAATAACTAGAAATCCCATTTGGGGATCCATCTGATACACCCATTATGGGAGTAAGGAGACCGAAATCTTATTAGGGGTATCTTTCTGATACACGAATTGGGGGAAAACTGAAAAATCTTATTGGAAATTTTTCTCACCTACCAATTGGAGTTCCTTTATTTATTTCAAATTGTCAAAAATCACTAAATCTGGAAGTTTAAACTTTTTGGCAATTACCCGGGTAATACCCGGGTACCCGTCAACTAAAAACCTACGGGTACCCGTTACCCGGGTAGTGAAAAAGACGGGTATTTGCGAACACTAGTTTTGTTTATATAAAAATGGGCCATATCCTAGTTGCCCAAATCCTATCCTTGAACCTTGATCACTATTGAAAGTCACAAATTGGTTACAAAAATAAACGAGGGAGAACGATATCCGACAGTGCACACATTCGCCTACTGCACTATCGCTCACTGCCTATCTATCGAGCGTCA
Source organism: Rhizoglyphus robini (assembly GCA_023373905.1). Taxonomy (NCBI): domain Eukaryota; kingdom Metazoa; phylum Arthropoda; class Arachnida; order Sarcoptiformes; family Acaridae; genus Rhizoglyphus; species Rhizoglyphus robini. The sequence goes on along the minus strand of JAKIJQ010000278.1, from coordinate 139,850 downwards.
CTTGCTTGCTTTTTGCCTGTTTGTCCTTCTTTTGTGGACCGCATTCGATTTCATAGTTCTACTCAAACAAGTCCAGCATTTGGCCAATTTGTTTATGGCAATTGGTTCAGCCACAAGTCCAAATTTGAACGATCCTCCTTTAGAACAAGTGATTCTCAAATTATTAAGTTGAGCGCTCGACTATTAGCACTGTATTGATATAGGAACTGGGCAATGTCCTAAATGGCTTGTGAATTTGCTTTTTGTTTCTGCGTGTGCGGTTGAGGTACCACAATAATGTAATAATTCCTTAAAAAATGATATTGAGATCTAATATACGGTCGTTGAATATACTCAATACCTTTGTGGTTTAGATGAGAATGTCACCTGATGGAAGGATGTGTATGCTTAACACCAAATAGATGCAGTACAGTGATTTCATTGTCCAATTTGGGCTGCTTTCACAGTTAAACAATTTATGTCGTGGTGAGTTGTGCTTGCCTTCAAACTGCCTCTTGGTCTACGTGTATGTACATGTCTCACAACAGTTTCATTGAACATTCGTGTTCAAATGATCATGATCACTCGAGTTAGTAAGTGCCCCTCAAAGTGGCACATTACGAGCAGTGCAACCAACGAGTGATGCACTGTGATTATTTTTACAGATCAGAAGATGAGCATACAAAGTTGGTAGCAACCATTCGGTTACTAACCACTGTCATAGTACAGAATCGAATAGTCATTAAGAAGCAATAATAGCCAGTGATACGACATGGCATTGGTAGGCAATGCATTTGGTGAGTCGCGTTACAGCATGAGAGAGTCACAGTGACCGAACTGAACCAAATTGATTGGTGGTCTATATATTTGCGAGTGCCATTGGAGTTGTCATTATTCATTAATTGCCATCGTGCAGTACACTACTGAGGCAAACGTGACGCACTTTGACGGACTCTCATCACCTAATCAACCTCATCATTCCTAACTCATCATAACCTAACTTGTTCGGCACACGTGTCACCAAGGGAACAGTGCTCAGCACTCAGTAAGAACTAAGTTAGAATGCATGTTCGAGTGTTTCCATGTTAGCTCGCTCGGTGCACTAGTTAACATTGTACAGTGTTATACGTTGGCCACAACTGATGACATACACCACGAGACAAACACACAAACAAGGAAACCACAAACAGACTGTCAAACAGAGACAATCAAAACCACTGCCCGGGGTTTTCCGAGTGCAACAACAGATTACATTAGCTAAAACACTACATTACTGAGACATGCACGGTGGTGGTCATTGACGTCAATTCGATTCGTGTATCGATGGCTGTGTAATGCTCGTGTTTGGTGGCGCTTCAAACGCAGACATGAACGAGCACCAACATCACATAGAACAGTATTGCACTTGAGAGTGTGAATATTCTTAGCAATAGAGACCTTGTGTAAGTAGTAAGTAATGAGCTAATGAGCACAATGGCCAACCAGAAACAGTGGCTGAAATATGAGGGCAAGTAAGAGAAAGCCACTTGATTCGAGAGAAGACAAATACGGTCGTGTTGGTTGTGATGGTTGTGTGTGCAGACGGGTGACTTGCTGGTGAGGCTCACTAAGACTGAATCGTGTTAAGTGATGGTAATGATGATGAAGCTCAAAAGGACCATCACCACCACCACCACAATTACGGTTAGTTAGTCACACAAAAGACTACGGATATTTGCCCAAAAGATGTGCACACACAAACTGGCACACACAAACTAGCACACACTTTCGCTCAAATAATAAACACTCGAACACTGACACACTTGCCATTCTGAAAGGGATCGATTGTTGTTGTGTCGGTGGCAGTCGGTTCCAGCCACATGCGTTCCATTCAACTGTACCCGAGTGCGAACTCTCTTGATAAGTACGAATTGGCATAGTTCGAAACCAACGTATTAACCTAACACCAACACAGTGATCACTTGTGGCCATGCTAAGTAATGGCATCCTTCATTGCCACCGAGTGCATTCTGTGCATTTAGTGTCAAAGCCTTTCGGTTATGTCACATCATTTGATTGTCACATTTCCGCTATACGTGGGCGATTGTATAGTCCACTCGAAATTAACACACTACATAGAATGGTCATTGTGTGAGTGTGTGTGTGTGTGTGTGTGTGTGTGTGTGTGTGTGTGTGTGTGTGTGTGTGTGTGTGTGTGTGTGTGTGTGTGTGTGTGTTTTGTGTTGTGTTGTAGTCGGCAGTCATTTGAAACCTTCTGTGATTGCTTTCTAACTGTCCACTCAGGGGACAATGTAAATTGTTTTATCCTCAATTACCCTTTGGTGTCATTGTTGCCTTGTGCATGTAGAATATTTTGTCAGTGCCATGTGAGAACCTCGTGGTAGTCTTGATTCGCTCTTTTGTTCATTAAATCCTTTAATAAGTTTGTTCGTCATTCGGTCAGTGGATTGAGTGAGTGGTAAGCAGTGGCTAGGTCAGCCTGGCACTTATCCATCCAGTGATCACTCACTTATTTATTTTGAATTTTACATCTCAAACGACAACGAAAGGAAGCTCAAGACGCTGAACGTGATAAAGTTCTGTCTGAATCGAGAGTTTGGGTATTGAACGAGATTTACCAGGAGCGTCCTAAGCTATCCAAGAACCAAATGGTTCAACTCAAGTCTACCACTACCACCACCAACAAAGACTCGGTTGCTCCCAAAATGGAAGATCTGGTGAAAATGCTCAAGAATGCTCCGAACATTAACCTTCCATATGCCTCCGCAGCTCAATATTTAGACGATAGTACTGACAGTTTTGAAGATTTCTTTAAGGATTTTGTTCCACCTTCACTTGATGATGTGCTGAGCCTTGGAGATGCTCTATTGTGTTCATCACTTCCTGAGGTCTCGTTTACTCCAGATCCAGTTGGTACTGATTTATTAAGTGTTAATCATTATTAACTGATTATTTTTATTTCTTAGATCAATCAAAGAAGCCTCAAGTTGCTCCAACCTTGGTGGAATACAAAATCAAAATTCGAAACATGTACGCTGAGTACAACTGTCTAGCCAATAGATATAAGTTTGAACAACAGTTGGCCAATAATGACGCTAAAGTAATATCAAACTCAAGTTCATGTAAATTTTTTTCTTTTTCTAATTAAATGTAAAGTATTGATTGAATTTTATTCAGAACGACCAATGATTTCACTGTCGAATGCAGAAAAGTCCCGATTGAAGTATTTGAAGAAGAAGTTTGAGGTTTTTGTCAAGAAGATTGCCATCATACGAAACCAATCCACTCAAAAGAAACTTGTTGGACAGTGATTGTTTTAGCTTAAATCGAAGTGATCACTGATCTGTCAGCACTGAAGGGAGGCAGCCGAATTATCTACGAAAGTTTAGTGAGTTTGGTGATTTTGTATATGTTATTCTTTTTTTTATTAATTATCCGTAATTATTATTATCTACTATTACTATTTTGTGTTATTATTATGTTTACAATTAGAGTATCACGAATGTTATCTAAATATCCCGTACAACATGTTTAGTATTACAGTTTAATTTTGTTTCTATTAAAATGAATTTTGTTCTCAAATTGTTAATTTACTTTGGATATTTGCCAGTGGCAATGACTACTTGTTCCGACTTGGTTGTAGTCGTCTTGTGGTGTCCATCTCCATCTCCATTTCGTTTATCCTTCTGACATCACCAAATTCTGTATGCATTGTCTAACATGTTCGGCTCATTAGCAGACAGCTGAGAACACTGTTCAACAAGATATTCACTATGTCTGTCATATTACGTTCATGCAGTTGTTCTTCACTTGAGGGACTCAAAGTTATCTTCATCACTGTGGTAGTAGCAGTGGCGATCGATCAATATAGATCTCAATGAACAATTGGCCAGTGATGGTCATTGATAACTCAAAAGTGATGTACAACTCAATAAGCTCATACGTGGTCGTGTTGGTTAATTGACACTAGCTACAACGTTCTACATGAACCAAACGAACAAACACAATAATGGCACACTTCAAACTGACCAAACCTAGTCAGCACCAAGTACATCGATCTTGGATGTTTCATTGTAACCATCAGCAGGCAAATGTCGTCTGGCTGAGCGCATTTTGTAGGATGTTGGATAGACTTAGTTGGTCAATGTTTGTGCCCACTGATTAGTTTACATAATATTGATCTTTTTTGAAATGTTATGTGAATGACCGTGAGCCTAGTTTGTCATTGCATTATCCAAAAGTGCCCTTTCACTCAGTACAGCTCAGTTTTAGAGACTGATAGAGAGGCATTGTTGTTGTGTGCCGGTACAGGAACACCAAAACATGACCAGGTTTAACGAATTCGCTCACTCAACCGAACACACATTCACTTCGATTCGCTTTTCGTGCCACTATTTTTGTCTTTTGCCCACAGTAAGTGAGACATTGCGGTTGGGTCTTTTGATGAACACTGCAATTTGGTTATAAGCAAAGGCTCACGCATGACTTGACACATTTTGTCAATTATCCTTTGAGTGAGCCTAGTAGAAGTGTTCATAGAATTGAGATATGTTCATTCAAATAGTTATGGTGGGCAGTGAAATGTCACTGCAGGATACTTCTTATAGGTAGACGGTACTTGTGTTATCATGTTCTATCACTCGGTACTCCATTTGCAAGTGAATGTGTGTGCTCCAATCAACGGTGCAACAGTGTAGGTATTTTGGTACTCGCTGGTGGTGGCGAGAGGTGGTTGTGCAACAATCAAACAGTGTTATCTGTTTTCTGTGAGAATTGCTTGTGCCAGTGGACTGTTGTGTGCTGTTGTGCTGATGCCCTGTCCCGTGTGGTTAAATGTGACATGCCATATTCACCAGATCAACAACACTCTCGTAGTGTGACTGCCTACGATTGATCATAATTTCGGTGCAATTAACGCAGACACAAACATATGATTGTGTCATGTTCGACGCCGCAACTATCACTGAGCACTCATTTGTACTTGGAACATACGGCTGCTGAACACTTACAGATCACACTCGCTCGAGATTGAGCAAAATAAAGATGGAAACGTGCTTAAAGTTTATTGAAAATATTGAATCAAATTATATGACTTTATTGTGAGTGTTCCATTAGAATGATAACCTAAAAGAGTAATGAGAGTGTGAATGAGTGAATGGAACAAAAGGAACAGTAATATGTAAGTACTGTCAAAATGGTTCACTCAGCTTGCCACCAAGGGTGCAAACTATTCGAGTCCCCACTTAGAAGCAACAATCAGTGGTGGTGGCCCAATTTGAGTGTTATCTGGTAGAGCCATAAGATGGACAGACTTAGACTCCACCGAAGTTACCAGAAGTTCGAGGCCAGGATTGGTTGGATCGAGCAGGCCATGCTCGGTCTCAAACGGAGCAATTGGCTGCCCTTCAAAGGGAAGCTCGGCAGTAGGCTTGGAAGGGTCGATTGGCTGGCTCATAAAGAAACGCCCCATACTAGGCTCGACTGCAGTCATGTACTGTTCCACGAGATGCGGAATGAACCTCACGGCATCCACTGCCGAAAGCCAAACGGGCGCCCACTGGACTGTGACCTTTGGGGACTTCTTATCAGCAAGTTTCTTGACAAGGAGCACTTCGTACTCATCGATGTCTTCGACATTGGCCAAGTCGGCGATTTGATAGGAAATGGTGGAAGGTTTGTTTGTGCTGGATGATTTGCTGGTGGTGGGAGGAGTGTTGCTCATTTGGAAAAGAGCAAAATTGCTCAAATTTGACATCCAATCGATGGTTTTCCCGCGTTGGCGACGCTTGCAATCGTGGATGTATTCGGAAAAAGAAGGAGCAGGAATTTCCTGCGATTGCTTTACCTTGAATTCAGCAAGGAATTGATACTTCCATATTGTGGAACAAGTTTGATGCACCGGTTCGAAGCGATGCCCAACGATGCTGCCAATTTGGGAGAAGAACTAATTAAAGTATTTAATTAGAACCGAACATTCCTAACGTTTAATGCACAGTTACCTTTCGTTTCTTCTCTTCAACCTCTTGCATTTTTATTTCTCGTTCCACTTTCTTCTTTTGTTTCTCTTCCTCTTCCACTTCCAAATCGATCACAAACTCGTCCGTCTCCAGGTCAATCACTTCTGGAACGCATGATGAGGTAGACGGAGTTGAAGTTGATGCCATCATTGGAGTTGAATGGTACAGTTTGTGGCTGCATGAATGAAACACATTCGAGTTCTATTAGGTTCGGTTCGAGCTCACAATATATTCACGCCAGCAAAGCTGTACGCACTAAACCAGACTACTGTGCATTATCTCATTAAGCAATTAACAAACAAAACTAATGATCTTTATTAAACTTAAGAACTGAAACAAATAATTCTACAACAAGCTAAAATAAGTGAATCAAAACCACCAAACATTGTCACCACCACCACCACTAACACAAATGAGGCAGCCAATTTTGTAGTGTTTTCAGCACAATTAAAAGTACGCGAGTCTAAGCAAGTCTACATGCGTTTAGTGATGCGGATAAAGTCGAATAACTAAACCAAATTAAGCTACAACTTACAATGCAATGATGGAAGTGAGATGAACAGATCGAGTCAGTCAGTGGGACAGAGGCAGTGATGTTGTGGAGTAATGAGGCCACGAGCACCAGAATAAGATGATGATGATGGTCACGGGTCACGATTGTTCACTAGAAGAAATGAGGAAAGTCAAAATAAGTCAAATCTGAACATAAACCCACAGAAAACAAATCAAAATTACCTCAAAAGTGGTAGTCAAAGCAGGTACGGACGATGTGATGATGGAGATGATGGTAAACTTGCACAACAGTAAGAGGCAAATTGGTATTCAAATTGCGTGTCCAACACTCCCGAGTTTGTTTGTTGTAGTCGAGGTTATCGAAATAGAACCTAAAAGTGACCAAAATCCAAAGGACAACGCCGAAAGTTCAACAACGTACGAAGTAAACACGAAAAATCAAAACGGCAACAGAACGGAGCGAGCGAGCACACACACACACAGCAGTCAGCGTATTCAGAATAACTGCTAGTGGGCTTTACTACCTATTTAGGAGTCATTCATGAACAACGTTTTGCACTGAAATACATATGTCGTTGTATTGCCCCAATAATAAATTGAACCCCACTGAATGTGTGCATCTGTCAAGGGTACAGCACACACGAGCTTGGTGTGTGTCAGTTTGCTTTGATTAGTAGTTTGCTTCTGAATGACAAATTTGGATGAGGTGGTATGAGTGCATCGGTGACTGAATACACTCAACCTCACACAATCATCCTCTCAATCTCACCATTCACTCACTACAATTACCTCCTCTCAGTCAAACTCGACAAGTTTGTGTCAGTGAGTAGTAATGTTGAGTTCAAACCTGTACAAAAGGACAAGTCATTCTGATCGAGGCAAAAGTTCAACTCGAAGTACATGTTCTGTTTTGTGTTGTACGACTTAGTACGACAGCGCCGGATGCTAATCACGGGTGTGGTGAACTAATTTCACGTTCACGGTCAAAGTCGTGTGTGTAAGCGCGCGCGTTGTGAACAAGACGTGACACATCCACCAGTCGTCCTCGGCTATAAAAGCAAACGCCAATTGTGACTTGGTGACGTTTGCTAACTGCACTTGGTCGACTGAAGATCTCTCCTTGCCCTCTCCCATCCATCCCTCTCCTCTTGTGACTTTGGTCGTCAACCTGCACAATTGGTACTTTTCTTCAACTTGTTGGCTTGTTGCCTTCTGGTGGTTCTCTCTCAACTCATCTCTTGGCCTTTGAATCCCTTTCACCCAGGTTTCGTGTACCTCTCCTCGGCTCCTTAGCCACTCAACTTTGGCCTTTCTTCTTGTGTCATCACTTTCTACTTCTTCTTGTCTCTGCACCTTTTACACGCACGATGGGACTCGCCAAGTACAACCAGCTGATGTCATGGTTCAGCACCAAGAAAGCTTCAGGGAACGCTTCATCGTCTCGCTCGTCTTTGCCTCTCAACGCGCCCTCTTCTCCACTATTGGCAATATGGCTACCACCAACACCGGCGATGATTAGTGACGATTATGTCCCGTTGGCCCGAACCGCTTCTATGGCATCTATTGGTGTTGTCACTACACCCTCATCAGCTCTGCTCACCAACAATGAGGTGGACAGCTTCGATATGAGTACTCTTGGTAATCACCTTCCTATTAATGGTAAGTCACATTATTTACATTTTTTACTCAACCTTACCACAACTCTGTTCTTCTTGTTTAGCATATTTCGCAAGTCCATCAAAAAGTTCTGATGGTGAATGTCTCAGTAGCAAGTTTAGTGCATCACCTGTACCGTATTGTGCTTCACGATCATCATTGGGCTCACCCGCCTCGTGTATCACGGCTACTTCGTCTTCTTCCTATGATTCGCTCGATCTTGACCGTTGTTATCCTTACAAACCAGCTCATCTAACCAATTGGCAATGGAACAAGCGCAGCGAAGAGATCAATCGTAAACTGGCGAACAAGTTGCAAGTGACTGCAAAGGCCCCCACTAAGTACACTCCCTTGCCACTTACTATCAATCCGAAGATGTGTGTCAAGCCTACTTCCCAACTCACGTTAATGGGCAAAGTTTGGCATCAACGTCTGTGCCATATTGGTGACAAGAACATTTCCAACATGATCGAGTACACCCGCGAGTACTCGTACATCGAACACTATGGCAAGCACAGCTGTTCGCTTTGCTCCTTTGTATCGGATGCACTACTCAATGCAGAGCCAAACGTATTCCTACAAGCAAAGTCGACACTCGAGTTAGTGCACGTTGAGCTTGGCTGTGTCGCTATGAATGTTAGCTCAACTACTGGACAACTACTTCTATCTACTGTTTGTGGACGACAGCTCACACTATGCGAGTGTATTCGCACTGGGATCGTGCCCAACTGTGGTGGATGTAGAAGCCAAATTCCAGCGATTCATCGAGAGCAACCAAAACCGCACAACTCGGCGAATAATCAAAATACGGACTTATGCTAGCCTGAGCGAGTTTGCCTCTCAAATTCGATCTTTACTTGACCTTAACGGAATTGTCTACGAACATTTGCCCAGCGGGCGCTCTATTGCTCAGCGCTCCAACAAGATATTTGGGATGGTCACTCGTGTCATGCTGACTCAGTCTGGTCTGCCCGACCAATTCTTTCCTCGAGCACTTCGCTATACAGTGCACACACTCAACCGAGTGTACGACTACGCCCTTGAAGGAATGCACCAATCTTCGAGCAAGTCGCCATACGAGCAATTCTTCGGTCCAGGATGTGTGCCCGATTTGAGATACCTTCGATCATTTGGTTGTCAATGTTTTGTTTATGGTAGACTCAACAACAAGTCCGAATGTGGCATCTTCCTGGGCTATCAAGCTCGTCATCATAAACGTTGCAAGCCAAGTGTATTGCACGATTATCAAGTGTGGTGTAACGGACAGATTTTGACTGTCTCACATGGCGTCAAGTTTAACGAACAATGTTTTCCCGCAACCCCAAACCAACCTGATGGCAGAGAGCAGATGGTGGTGGCGGACTGGTTCGAGACGATTAGTCCACAGAAGAAGTCTATAAAGTTGCCTAAAAGGGTCTATCAGATGTTTGATTTGTTGGACAGTCCTGATGAAGATCAACGTACTGCAGTCAAATGTGATCGCGCCGAATCAAGAAATAACACTTTTGGATCACTATACGAAGCAACCAACTCAAAGTCCACCCAAACTGCTTCCACACTTCCTGAATCAACTTACCTTTTGAACCAACAGGACAGAACGAATCTCAATCGCAATGAACTGGCACATCAGATCGAGATATTTCGAGTGTTGAAGATAACAGGGAACAAGACGAAGATGGAGACGAAAAATGGGATAGTTTTATGCGTATGTTGTAATGTTGTAGTCTAGTGATTTGTTTATCTATTTTCGATATATTTCGAAATTTTTTTGCTTTTATTTATATGTCTTTTTGTGTTCTACTGTTACTGTATTGATTAAGGAACACAAATAAAGATACAGTTTGTTTTATATAAATTGTTTTGTAGAATGCATGAGTCCTATCCAATGATGATGATGATATCATAGCCAGTTGGGCAAGATGCGGCTTTGATCATTGGTATAGCCTCTACTTGCAATACTCAGTGGCACTTCAAACCCTCGACAACTTGGGCAACATGATGTAGAGGTTAATGTTACTTTGCTTTAGTTTGAATTTGTCTCACTAGTCGGTACACTGAAACAAGATTAACGATCCAATTGTGTGAATAATGTTGTCATTTGGTGTGGAATGAGTCTGCCACTGCGGGAACGTGAACATGATCACAACTACCACTACCCGCACTTAAGACAAATGCTCAGAAGTGATCGTGCATTTTTGAGTGACTTACAGCCGTGTTCAATAAACCTTCTAAATCAAAGACCAAAGCCAATGCACCATTCACACGCCATCGAGGTATCACCCGAACAGAGCAGATCGAATCGATTCGATTATTTTGATGAAGGTCAACTGCCTCACTGTTCAACAGAGTCCAGATGTAGATCTAATCGAGAACGATGAAACCATTGCTCGAAAGTGGGCCAAAAATATTAAATATAGACTACTACTGCTGCAACATTTCTGCACACACGATTGGCATGATGATTGTGGTGGTGCTAGTGCTTGCAATTGATCTGTGTCTGTGCTCGAGCGAGTCACTCGTCTCGATTTGCCTTGTTTAACACTCTCTGCCAGTGCACCCGTTCCTTGCATCACAAACTGCTCTGTCTTACCACTTTGTCAGAGACGGATATCTGTCGTATTCATTCTATGAGTTTGTGAGCGCTGTCTCGCTACCTCGCGATCTGTCTGTCTGTTTGTCAGGTTCCCTTGCCGTCATTCTAGTCTTCGCGTTTTCTAAAGTCCTCTTGTTTAGGGTTGCATTTTGCCTTACTATTCCCTTTGGCCTCATGCCACACCATCGCACATTGAGCATCGTTCGGAATCTGTGCCCTTGTTTTAGCACACTTGAGCTGATGTTGAAATGCGGATTAAATCGTTTTGTCCACATAGGAGAGTAAGTATGAGGACTGTCACTAGATGTGTCCGAGAGGTAAATTATTTAATGGAAGTTGGATGCCCGATCACTCAGGAACGCTTCTATGAGATCAAATACGCCCAAAGCTTTTTGTTTTTTGCTTGAAAAGATCCGGTGGAAGCCTATGTGGGAACCCGAATCGAATTTGGATTGCAAGGAAGTAAGCATGGCCAACATCTTTTTGCTTTTTACTTGAAAACAAGTGGACAGAGGACTGATTTGTTTTGATTCGATTCGACAATCAGACGAGTGCCACATAACGCAGCATTGATTTAGTCACATAGAATATTCATTTTTACTTTTTACTTGAAAAGATCCCGTGGAACCCTATTGCCTTTACTACTACTGCCTTTCACTATTTATATAATGTATACTAATGTAAACATTTCTCACTTTTGACACTGTACTCCAGAGATGCGGAGACTTTTTGAATCAAAATCCACTAGAGTGGACCTCCACACCCCCGAAAGTCCACCCAATACTATAGAAGGGGGTACCCTTATGAATTTTTTTCAAATAAATTTTTTTGATTCAATGCTATCTAAGCTAACAAGAAACCAATTAGGATTGATAGACCTTATCCAACAGTTGGTGGGACGGAAAGTGTCCCCAATTGTGTGTAGTGGATCATTATTGGGTTGAGAAACCTTATCCCACAGTTGGTGGAACGGAGTGTCCCCAATTATGTTTGCAGATCATAATTTGGTTGATAGACCTTATCCATAAAACTGTGGTTTTTAAAATTTCTTAATATACCACTTTTAAACAGATTTATGCAATGCTTCAATTAGTAAGACTTGATTATCGATTCTCAAAGTGGACGTTGTTTCTATAATCAAATAGGAGACTTTTTGCTTTTTGCCAATGTTGTTGGTTTTACGATGTCATTTCGGATGTTTATAGTTGATGCTTGAGCCATACGTTTGGCTGATCGTCGATGAGTTGACGTTTTATGCTGTCAAGTTGCTATTGTGCGTTCTTATGCGATATGCGTTCATGTCCAATTTTAGAAATTTGTTTGCCAGGATGTGATTGCTGAATTTAGTTGTTACTGGTCCACTTTGCGATCCATTTGTTGGTGTTGCTTCCCTTGATCATTGCTGTTCGTCCGTACGCCGAGTGTCGTCTGCTTGTTCGTCGTCGTCCTTTATACCATCGGATTGAGTTGTCATCGGTTCACCGGTTGTTGCCCGTGACGGTGTGTATGTCCGAGACTTGTGGTGTGGTGGCGCCACAACCTCACCCGCCAAATTTTGCTTGTTTTGCTGTCGTCGTTTTGACATTTTCTTGATCTGGTCCTTATGTTTTGTTTCTTGCAACTTGTTCACCTCCGTTTCGTCTCCTTCTCCACCCAGTAGTTGTTCTTCTTCTTCTGCCTGTATTGGTGGATAGGCGTTCTCGTCTATGTCCAAGTCCATATCTTCCTCGTTCGGATAGTCGCCATGTGGTGTGCTTGGTGATTCGTGGGTTGCCCGCTGCAAAGCTGTCCCACCTAGGTTTCGCATGTAGGTCTCTGTTACCGTTTTGTTAGTCTCGACCACCGTTTCGCTAGTTTCGTTATTAGCTTCTTGTTGTTTGGCCTGATTTGTTTGTCGTATTTGCTTCATTGTGGGACAAAATCTAAACATGTGATTTGTCTCTGCGGCCATGGCTGACTCGCATATACTGCATGTAAAACGTAATCTGCATCTCATATTGCTCGAGTGTCGAAAACAAACCGTACACCGGTGTTTTCTAGTCGCCCAGTCCAGTATCTCCTGGCTGTCATTGTGACATTCGCTTAGGTTGTGACTGCTTGCTCGATGGCGTGGACACTTGGTCTCCGTGCAGTTCTCGTAAAATTCCGACATCTCGTCCAAAATCCGATTGTAGTTATCTACTGATCGTGTAATTCCTTTGGTGAACGGTGCTGCTAGTCCTTTATGTAGACATTTGTCCAATTCGGTGAACTTTCGTAGTATTGACAGATTTGTCTTTCGATCCCATTCGTTGAATTTGCGGCGCCAATTCTTGTATTCGTACGTACGGCCACTAAATTCCAGAGAGATCTCTCTTGGATTTCTGTTTCTCCTATGGCTCGTTGGTCGGATGCTTTCGTCTGAAGATGAACCTGTTCTCTGTTGTTCGAACCACTGTTCCATTTCCTTACGCATCCTTACATATTCTTCCTTTTCAGAGAGCCACCGGTTTCCTCTTGTCACTTCAACCTTTCTTGCCGCTTCAGCTTCTTCCATATCCGCTCGTTTCCATTCTCGTTCTGTAACCAAAAGGTTTTTCCTTGCTTTCGATAATGTCCGTAAGCTGTGTCTTTTGTTATAGAGTACCTGCTCTTCCTGCTCTAGCTCCTCAAATGAGGGCCTCGATTTTTGTTGTTGTTGTTGTTGTGGGTTTGTATAACCGTAATTATCCTGAGGGCGTTGGTAAAGGCTAGCCTCTACTCGATTGTAGCTTCGTTCCCGTGATAGTTTTCGTTGTCGTGCTTCTCTGTGTTCTTCGGGTTCTTCATTATAGGCGTTGCTCCAGTCGAAGTCGCTTGACTCGCTGGTCGTTTCTATTTTGCTGGTGCTCGCACCCCATGAATACTCGTTACGTCTGCTGGCCATTCCTGCTGGGTTTTGTTCAGATGTGCTCCAGTCGGGGTTTATACCTCCGCTGGTTTTTCTTAATGCGCTTGTTTTAAAGCGTGATGCCGATAACTCGATCTCGTCGTGGCTCCAGTCAGGACTCAAGTTCCTGCTGGTGATCCGATATTGGTTGGCCAAGAAACCTCGTAGGTCCCTTTTAGGTTTTGCTATGGTGTTGTCAGTTTTGCCCTGGGCTCGCTTCTCGTAGTATTCTTCTTCTTGTCGTCGAATACCCGATGTACTTGCTTTGATGTTTGGGTTTGTAGTTTTGTCCATGGTAGTATGATGGTGAATAACCATTCAGACTGAAATGCATGGGTTTACTGGCCTGGTTCTATTTCTCGCACGTTATTTTATAGTCGACGTCTGCTCGTGGTCACTGTCAAGTCTTGTTCTTATCAGTTTCTATTTGGTTTGTGTGTTTGTTTTGTCTTGTGCTACTACCTCGTGCTAGGCCTTTTACTAGGCGATGACCAAGCGTTTTTTGATTCTATTTGTTGTAGTGGTTATCTCTTTGTCATACTTGTTTCTATGTCTTCTTATCAGTTCGTGTTAGTGTTTGTTTCTATTTTAGAATGTTCTAGACTTATAGTAATGTTTCCCTTGGATTCTAGGTTTGATGAGTCTTGTATTGAATCCAGGGCTATGACTGATTTGTATTGATTGTTTGATGTGAATCTGGTTAGATTCTACATCTGGGAGGTAGTTCCCAAATCTTGGTTACTACTTTGTCTTTGTATAGAAAGACTTGCTATGCCTTCTAGGTTTGTTATGTTACTGTTTTTTGGTCTATTGTTGGTTTTGGTTATTTCCTCGTTTATTGCTTGTTCGTGTTTGAATGTAGGATGCTGTTTTCCGCATAATCTGCATTTAGTATAACATTCAGGTGCTATGTGTCCTTTTAGTCCGCACGTGTAACAGCGTCTTTTGCTGTTGTTGTTCTCGGTTGTATTTTTAGAAAAGATTTCTTGTGAATTTGTGACCATCTGAGTTTGTGTCAATGGTTCAGTTGTTTGGTTCGTATATCGAGTTTTTATTTGGTCTGATTTACTTCTTTGTTTATTTTTATCAGATGTTTCGTAGTTTTTGTTGTTCTGTTTGTGTGAGGTTTTACTGTCCAGTATTTGACAATTGCTGGCAGCTCTCTGTTTGTTTGTGATATCCAGTTTATTAGATTTATTAAATCTGTCTTTTTGGTAGCAATATTTCTCGTCATAGTATTGACTTTCTATGCATTTAGAAACGTCTTTCTGTAATATTGTCGCGACTTTATCGTCTCTTGTTGCTGTATTGGTGTTCTCATGTGTTGTATTTCGTATTTCTGCTTCATCCATCCATTGTTGGATGTTATTGATTTGCTGTCGTATACTGCTTTGTTTATGTCTTTTCTGGTTTTCCAGATCAGTTAGTTTTAACAGCATTTGTTTTGTTATGTCATTATATATCTTCATTATGGTAAGTTCTTCTGTATCACGTGTGAATTCTATGTTACTCTGAACGTCTATAAGTTCATTGTACACATTTTTGATATGCTTTATTGTTGGTATTTTATCGTCAATCTGGAACATGACCAGTTGATACAGCTTTCTAAGTTCAATTCGTAGTTCATTGCTTTTGTGTTTCCATTTGGTTTTGTCATTTTCATTTCTTCTTACTGCTGATTCTGATTCATTCTGGGATATCTTCTCATTGTTATTATCAAATGATAACGTTGTCTGTGTTTGCTTATGTTGTTTATGTTTTTTATTTGTTTCTGATATAACAGCTGTTTTATTGATTGTGCTTATGTTTGTTGATGTATTGACTTTCTCCTTAGGGAAGGGTAATACTTTCGTTTATTGATCTGTTCTGGTTTGTCTGATCAGTTCGTTCTTGGTTTTGTATATATCGTTATTGGCCGTGGTGTTCTTTAGTTGTTTCTCATTTTAAGGGGGTATGTTTCCTCCTGTTGTATATTATTAGTTTTTACCGTTCTGGGTTGGCTGATATTTTTTTAATGATGGTTGTTGTATCAGGTGAATTGAGCTTTTTGTATTACTTTTACTGATTTCATTATTACTATAGGATTTCTTATTCTTGCTTTCGTGTGGGTTGTCATCGTTGTTACAGCTATCATCGCTGTCTGTTTCGTTTCTGTATTCTTTAAATACTTGTTCTTTTAAACCTGTAAACATATTTATTTGTTTGGTTTGTTTTTGCACTGTTTACGACATGTGTTTTGCTTTGGTGACTTTGTTATTTTGTATTCGATATGTACTGTCGACTTTTTTATGCAGTTATTTAGATTTGTTGGAACTGATCCGAGTGGTTTATGGCTGGAGCTCGTTTGGTTGAATTCGTAGCCGGGTTTCCTGTTACTGGCACAGGTGGGCCTGACGATTACATCTTGTTGCTCTGTTGTATTGAGCCGATTATGATTCGTTCCTGCTACTGGCACAGGAGGGCCTGGTGTTTATACCTTTGTTCCAGCTACTGGCACTGGAGAGCCTTGGTATTAACCTGGGTTTACTTATGGCCGGAGCCGGGTCTAATGGCCGAAGCCGTATCTTTATTATGGCCGAAGCCGGATCTAATGGCCGAAGCCGAATCTTTATTAAGGCCGAAGCCTGATCTAATGGCCGAAGCCGAATCTTTATTATGGCCGAGGCCGGATCTAATGGCCGAAGCCGAATTTTTATTATGGCCGAAGCCTGATCTAATGGCACTGAGCCGATTCAAATTTATGGCCTGAGCCGATTCAAGTTTTTATGGCCGAAGCCCGTTCTTAATTATGGCCCAAGCCGGTTGGATTAATGGCCGAAGCCTGGTTTGTTCCTCGTATTACTAGGTTTCGGATGTTGATTCTCAATTTTCTTAAACGTTAGTATATGCGTTGCTTACTGTTGTAATTGTTTTGCTTCGGTTATGATACTTCGAATATGATCGAAGTTGTTTAAGCCAGCATTTCTATCCTCTGTTCGAGTTAGCTCTGTATTTTGTATTTGTGATAACTTTTATTGTTTATTATTTTAATTTTGTTTACGGATTTAATCGTTTTTGTACTTTATGACGTTTGTAACTTGAGTAAATGGATATCGTTAAAACCTATCCAAATGATTAGGTTGTAATAACTTGCCGTCGTATGTAGACAGAGTAGTTTCTTTTAAGGTTTTGCTTTTATGGATAGTTTCTTTGTATATTTTGGATGTGCGGGCTAATACATCGTTTTTGTGATTATTAATCAGTTAATGTTTTGCGTTCGTTTGTTCTGTATATTCAGGTTAGTATTGTTGTTATCACTTTACTTCGTAGTGATTTATAGTTCTCAATTGATAGTTTGTATTGGCAGTCTGTGCTGTCCAATCTGTGTTTCGTATTAAGTTGCCTTAGACTGCTCTTGTCAGAGCTAAGATTTTGTCTTTTATGTTGATAGTGATCGTTTGTTGAATTTTTTGTCTCGCAATCTCGTGGATGATTGCTTTGGCTGCGTTGTGATTGAATTTGATGTTATATATTGTTGGGTTCTTCACTGATTGTTTGCTGATTTAATTGATGACCCTTGTTACCAAGTGGCCTTTTTAATTGGAAAAAATTTCTGCTCGGGGCCAGGTCTTTCGATCCAGGTCACGGCACCAATGTGACGGTTCCACGCTTACCGCACAATGACCCAACGACAGACAAACAGACAAGTTAGTGACTTAGAGCACTTTATTGAACTAAAGAAGTATCTTAGGGATACAGAATCGGACCGGTTCCTAGGGAGCCTGGTGTCCGTGCAACGTTGCGGAGTCGCCTCGTGTCTCGAGTACGTTCTCTGCCTGGGTTAGGCTCGTGAATGGCTTCGTTGCTGTTCGTCCGTACGCCGAGTGTCGTCTGCTTGTTCGTCGTCGTCCTTTATACCATCGGATTGAGTTGTCATCGGTTCACCGGTTGTTGCCCGTGACGGTGTGTATGTCCGAGACTTGTGGTGTGGTGGCGCCACAGCCGATGCAATGTGAGAATGTGCATTGCTGTGATCTGCGGATTAGTGTCAACGACTTACTAAAGTGCCTGGTATGGTCGTAAATTAGTTAATTTTTGTCGAGGTTACGTAAGTTTTTGGTCTGACGGAATTGACTTCTTCGCGATACATGATCAGGAAATGATTGCAATCGACAAACTTTCCAAAGGTTTGCCAATTGTGCTTTTGAGTGCGAAAAATGAACGTTTCTAAGGTTCCGTTAGCTGCAATGCCAGTGAATCGGCTTGCTGGATCGATTTGTTTGTAGATTTGCTTCCTTCGAAGTTGTGGGCCAATTGTTGAGTTGAATGTTTGCCGATGAGTTGGCTTGTAGGATGTTGTTGAATTTTTTTTTATTAGTTTATTTCATAACCTTTTTCCAATTAAGATATAAAAAGGTATAGTTTACAGACAATTTAAAGAAGTATAATAAACAAAGTTTACAAAAATAGATATCAGTGAGTTCACACACTCAATGTTAACAATTTATTAAATTCTCAGCCACAGTCAAACTGAGTTTCGACCATTTCATACATTTTCAAGTAAGACCGACAAGTCCTACTATCGGCACGATGATCACAACCAAATGGTTGTTGATTTCTCTGTTTCCTCTTTTCGTCAACCCAAGCACAATTGGAACATTTCTCGTCATGTACAGTGCAATCTTTTGTTTCGTGTGGGCCTGCACAAACTGCACAAGCCACAACATTTCGACAAGTTTGTTTAAAATGGCCATATCGTTGGCACTTAAAGCACCGAAACACACGCACATGCTTCTTTACGGGACAGGACGAGAGACTAATGCAGACTTTTTTCATTTCGATCAATTTGACAAAAAGTTTAGAATCAACATCGACCACAACATATTTTGAACCAAGTCGATCAATTTTTTCAAAATTTACATCAAATTTACAGTCAGAAAATTCTTCCAGTCCAGGGTTTTGATTAAGAATGTAGTCAAAGATTTCTCCTTTTACAACATTCTCTTCGATTCCAAGAATTTGAATACGCGGACTCCTCTTCTTTGGAAGCATAGCAGAAATGGTAGGATTGTTTTCCATGGCTTTACAGAGTGCTTCACACTCAGACCTGGAATCACAGGCCACGACCACTCTGTTCTTAGTTGTGAATTTCTTGCTGTTAATTCTGATTTTATTTTCTTTAAATATTTTGGGATCAACTGTCAATTTGAAAACTTTCAAGGTCTGTTCACTAGTCGATACAGATGTAACATCCTTTGGTTGTATGATGACAACATGTTTTGGTTTGCTTGGTTGAGGTTGTTGTGTCTGTGACACTGCCTGTGCATACGAACGATCAGCAAAACAGGATGACGATGGAATTTTGTTTACACAAACACGAGTTTTGGTTTGCATGGGGGATACTTGCAAAAGACGAGCAAATTTCATCGAATTTTTTCACTTTAATTTCAACAATTTCTTTATTTAGTTGCACAATAGTCTCATCTCTTTGTGCCAAGAAATTATTAGCCACTTGCAATTCCAATGAGCGGGCTTTGTTTTCCACAATCAATTTATCAAGTAAATCGAATGTTTTCAAAATTTCTGTTTCCAAAAGTCTTGCATTTGCACGAATAGGTTCTTTTAATGATGAAATCTTAGTATTTCCATGAGTGTCTTCAAGGGCAAAAAAGTAATCAACAACTGCTTGAAAAATTGCATCAGAAGGACGACCAAAAGGCTGAGTTAACTGAATCGACGAAGTAGTTGACGATTGAGAGACACCAGGCGAGGCCCCAGGGCCATCCATGATGAGTCACACACCAAAATAATCCTTTCACAAAGACGATTCTGGTGATTTAAGTTTCAACTAAATCAGATGCGTGTAGCTGAATATTTTCAGGGTGAATGTTAGATTCAGGATGTTGAAATTTATTAATCACAAGCGACAAAAAACACGACCGCTCTCGTCAGCGGCTGGATGCGAACTCGATGTTGTTGAATACAGTGATTGTTTTGGTTTATATGCTCTTGAGTGGTTGAGATTGAATTTGAAATGCGACTAATTTGTAGTTCAGGATGTTTGCTTGTTTTGAGTGGAAACGATTGATTTATGGAATTTTTTTGGTTGATTTGAGTTATTTGAAGTAATTTGGTTGAAAGATTGGTTCTGGATTGCTGATTTTGAGTTGAAACGATTGATTTGTTAAATTGTTTTGGGTTGATTTGATTGATTTGAAGTATTTTAGGTGAAAGATTGGTTTGTCATTGCAGATTTTGTGTGTAATGATTCGGATTGACTCATAAGTGATGAGTGTGAGCGTTTGGTTGAGTATGTCGTTCAATGGTTGTGAATGAGGTTAGCTACTCCTCGTTGGAACCATTAGATGGAAGTAAGACATGATAAGAAATCGTCGAAATAGTTTCTTGGATGACTGTTGCTGGCCGGCAATGTATGTGTAACGGATATGCTTTTGCTTGTGCCTCACGAGAACGTCCAATATTCGGAAATACGCTCACATCAGGGAAGTCAAAAACACATTCGTCATCAAATTATATTAATGACATAAAAAGAAGAGATTTGCAGACGTTGTCATAGGTTGAGACCACCATCATAACCAACCAATGGAATAAAACACAATAGACCATCAATTTTAGGGATTTTGGAGATGATTTATTCGGATTTTTAGATTAGGTTACGGTTTTTTGAGATGAATATGAAAGGAAATAATAATACAATTAATTAAATGAAACGATAAGAAAATATAAACAGTTATCCCAAATCTTAGTACAATACTTGAGTATAAGATAGGGTTCAATTTAACCACGACAAAGAAGCGTAATTCATTGGTAACAATATGTGACAATTACACGTACTTATATACGAAATTAAATGAAATAACAAGAATACGACTTTTTCAAATAAAAAGCCTTACACATAATAAATACACGAGAAGAGAGCAAACACAACAACATACAATCAATATAATACAGAGTGAGAGTGTCCAGTGTGTTGAGTGCGGAGCAACAGGTTTGACAATGCAGATAGATGTTTGAGGACGTGTTCTGTATGGGTGAAACCGAGAAAAAGACAGAAAGAGAGAGAGAGAGAGAGAGAGAGAGAGAGAGAGAGAGAGAGAGAGAGAGAGAGAGAGAGAGAGACAAACTAGAAATGCTATGAACTATTCAGAATGATAATCATTTCCCACTCAGTTGAATGAGTCCAAAAAGAAGAAGAAAATCTAATTATATTTTCGCACACATGTTGAACAATCATGTAAATTAGCCAGACAACAAGGAAAGACAGATGCGTTAGTGATCTCCACAAAATAGTCTCGCCCTGCCATCATCATCAGTTTATATGATTTTTACTCTTGATTGTGTCCGAAAGCTGTAGGCTAAGAACCTTTCACATCTAAACCTCACTTGAGCATTATGATGATTAAGATTAATTACACTGCACTGCCCTACTCCATTAAAGAACGATGTGAAACTGATTCATAAATAGCTGAACTCTGTTGACCAAGACTAAACTGCCAAATAAGGGGAGAACAACAATAAAGAACTACATTGATACAAATAGCTAAACTATGCTAAATTATGAGCAAAAACCTAAATCTTATCTAATTAAAGTATAAAAATAATCTTAATACTATTCAAAATTAATAAGGAATTGCACAAATAAATTCAATAATAATAATATCTCACATTTTAGAAATATATTAACTAAATATCAAAATTTAAATAAAAATATTAAATATTAAATTAAAAATTATTATTCCATGAAAAGCATTTTCATGACATATGCATAATCATGATGTGATTTCATCTCATGTTGCGAGATGACCAAGAATTTGAGACGATAAATTCCTTGAGTGACTGGATGAGTTTATCCAGGTGATTGCTAATAACGAACTTTCCAAAGGTTCGCTAATTGCATTAGTTGATTTGCTCGTTGGGTTGCTTTGGATTGACATTGGTGTTTTTCAAGTTGAAGAACACAAATCCAAATCATGAGTTGAACACTTTGTGAGATTTATTGATGTCCGAATGTTAATTGAATGTTGTAGTTGCTTGATATTAGTGAAAATTTGTAGTTTGTTGTTTGCTAAATGTGAATTAATTTGAATTAACAATTTTTGTGTGTTTGATCATCTCCAGAAACGCGCCAGTTGTTGTGTGTTCGTGGTGAATGTTGTAACATGTTGAATAATGTGTGAGAACATTGGGAAAGTCGAATTGTAATTTGAGCATGGATATTTGCTCTAATTCGCTTTGTGTGTGTTATGGCGTGTGTTGGAGTGATGTTTGGTATGAGAGCTGTTGGGTTGGATGCGTGAAAGTCATTTTTGATGAGTTCACTGTTTGAAATCACTGTTTGATTGGTTATGTTTAGAATGCTGATCGATTCTCGAGATGTGCAGAATGCTTGCGGATTCATTCTCGAGGCATTGGTTGTCAATTCATGTTAAGAATTGTTGAAATGCGATCATTCCTCGGGATATTTATGCGTGGATTGTAGTTTGATGTTGGTTTGAGACCAAAATATGTGTTCTGGCAGATGAATTCGAAGTCTAACTTGTCATTTGTCGACAGCGGTTCATTTTGACATCGAAATTGATGGGATTGCACGAGATAATTGAGATGTGTTGGACACAGAAGGATGCAGAAGGTAAATGACTTGTGTGCAGTCACCAAGATTGCAGGTGAATTTGTTGTTTGGTGTTGGAGTTCGTAGTGAAAGTCAACACGATTTTTGCGGAATTTGCGACCTTCTGTTGAGATTTGCGATGGTTGTGTCACCATTGTTGCAGATAACGATTTTGTCAGTTGAAATGGTGTTCGTTGCCATGGTCTTGATGTAGATGATGCTTTCTGGTGCTTGCGCGTTTGGTTGTTCGAGTCACCTGTGTTGAAGATGGATAAATGATGTCGCGTGTTGGTTGAATGGTTCACCAATGTGGATTGTATCACAATTTGATGAATTTTCTCGTGTTTGTTCATCTGATCACCAATGTTGAAGGTGAGATGAATGGATATTTGATTCGCATAATGGTTATTATTCACCTGTGTGGTCGGTGCCTTGATCATTCGTGAGTGGAACATGTTACCAGTGTAGAATTAGTGAAATTTGATGGATTTTGCATGATTGAATTGCGGGTCACCTGTGTAGAATGATGCCCATTTGATGATGTTCCAAATGTTGGTAGTTTGGGTCATCAGTGTAGAACGGTGCCCATTTTGAAGGTATTTCACATGTTCGTAGCCGGGTCATCAGTGTGGAACTGGTGCCAATTTTTGAAGGTCTTCCACGTGTTCGTAGCCGGGTCACCAGTGTGGAGGTCGCTTGACTGATGGTCAAGCTAAACCAATGATTAAAGAATGATCGAACGCAACACTTGACTAGATTGAGTTTATTGGCAATGTGATTGAATACATCGGAGAGAGAGTTGTCTATTGCGACCGCCATGATCGGCGGTCGAGTTCTCTCTGAATGTGAATCAGAACAGATCGGTATGTGATGTGCATGTACGTGATGCTATGTATCAACAAGCGCGAGTGCTCACGGTCGCGCGATGCAATGGCTTCGGATGTTGTGTTTGGTTTGTATCCGGCCGAGCCACCACAATATATATCATAATTTATTAAATTTTTTAATAAATAGCAGTTGTATTGCTACAAATTGAATTATTAAGTAATATAAACACACCCACCCACACACACACACACACACACACACACACACACACACACACACACACACACACACACACACACACACACACACACACACATGATGACACTGAGACCAAAGGAGATCGTCATAAGACATGTTGTCAAAAGAAGTATAAGAAGAAGATAATGTCACATGAGCACAGTAAAGTAGAATTGCCATAGAGGATCACATCTTGGGGATACTTTGCATGGAGACTGCAAGACAGAAACGAACACAGAGTAGTGCAATAAGGTAACAAAAAAGCATACCTGACATATGACAGATTTAACAGCAGTGGATACTACTAAGGAAGGTACAGTACTGACACAACAGTGCATTGGATTCTCTCTGATGGCAATGAAAACAGAATACGAATAAACGAGACGAGACAAGTTGATGAAGAAAGAGTGAGGCACACACACAACCAACAAGCACAGCAATCAAAAGTAGGAGAGAGAGAGAGAGAGAGGGAGAAAACAAAATGTGTGTGTAGGTGTGTGTGCCTGCTCGAACCTGTCATATGCCATGAGTTCAATTCTGACGCACACAGAGACAAGAGTACAATTAATATTTATTAAATAAAGAATTAATTAAAATTAATTTATGCCACAGAACATTTACAAAAACTAAATTATTTAAGGCCATTTTCAGAATGATTTATTTATAAATTCTAGTGTCGAAATGAAAAAGAGAATTTGCGATGCATATAACTGAAAAAAAAGAATAATTTGAGTTGACTTCAATATAAAATTCAAGTATCAATTTGGTGCATTGATTTGTCTATTGAGAGAATGTCGAGTCCATAAATTTACAAGCCTACTACAAAAGATGAATGTTAATTGTTTTTTGAGGTAGTTGTAGAGCCTCTAAAAAGTGCAATTTCAGTAAAAAAAATAATGCATCAGGGTACAAAAGCACACGAATTCAACATTCAAGCTTGTTCGATTCTGTATTGATGAATGTATGCCATTATCACTGGATGACATTTATGTTTTCATTGGAACGGTTGAGTCTGTGAATTTTAAATTGATTAACTCAGTTGAGCTGTTGGAGAAAATGGAAATGATGAAAAAGTGATGATTCGACAAATTTTGCTAGAAAATTGTCTCTCATAGGATATCGGTTTTCAAATTTTTATTTATTGCGGTTGAAATTGCATCAGTCGATTGACGCACAAGACAATAGAGAACTTTCAACCTTTAAGCCCATTGTTCTCAATTTCAATGCATAAACGCAATAATAGTAAATCATAAAGCAGACGTTCCATTTTTTGTATTATGAATTTCTAAATGTCACAGCCAACCCTTCATCGCCGAGCCTATTCTGTTTCTCTCTCCATTCTCTCTGTACATGTAGACTCGCACGGCGTTGGCGTTGCATAAGCAGAATTGTGTACAGGGAGATGCTATATACAATTTGGCTTTTCCATTTGAGCCTTTAATGCTTTGTTATTCTATGTCATCCTGTAATCGATGAATTGTGGAGACGAAAGAGAATTGAACTGGATGTTTGTGTGCCACGGTCACAGTCAACCAACCACTAACGAAGCTCTGCAACCTCACTGACTGTTGATGGTACATGTACACTCGCACAACTGCATCAGCAGAATTGAGTACAAGGAGATGCTATATGCAATTTGGTGTGCGTATCTGATTGAAAGTGTAGTGGTTTTTGTATGTCACCTTGTAGTCGATAACTAGTAGGGACAGAAGAGAACGGAACTAGACCCGTGTGCCACTAGCCATCGGAGAATGTGCGACTGTTGCCTGTGTCAATGTACAGAGTGTACAGACTGTGTGTGCTTGTTGGATCGAGCAGACAAACCACATTCAGTTGCTCTACGTTTTAGCTGTGTGTGATTTTGACATCGCCTTGCCCCCAGCTCTCAGTGAACACTTCATCCTCTCTCGCCATCTCGCCATTGCACTTCTACTTTGCTGTACTCAATTGCATACGACCAACAGACATTGACATTGACCTCGTACCACAACCAACAGACAAGACCAGTCTACATGGCATTTGAACTTTATTTCTATCACTCTGCATCACTGGCTGCTCTCAACCCTCTCAAGCCGTGTACATGCACAAACTACACTCGCACATCTCTGGCTTGCCTCAACAGAAGACAGGGAGATGCTATATACAATTTGGTGTGCTTGTCTGCTTGAAAGTGGAACTACTTGAGAGTGCTTTGCTTTTGTGTGTGTCCCCCTGAAATCACTGACTAGAAGAGATAAAAGAGAGTGGAACTAGGTCTGTGTGCTACTAGCAAGTATGTGACTGTTGCCTGTGTGGCTGAGAAGACTGTGTAAATGTGTGTTGAATCGAACAGAAGAGACGCCATTCTACGTGTTCTTCTTTGTGCTGTTGGAACAAATCCGTTTTGGCTGTGTGTCAGTCTTGCGTTTGCATCGCTATGCATCCGTTGTGTCAGTTAACTATCACTTCTCGCTCTCTCATCTCGCCACTTCTGTCAACATAGTTGTGCTCAATTGTGTATTTCGGCAAACAGACCATTTTGGTTGTCTGCTCGCTATTTGAACTTATTTATTTCTGTGCACCACTCGCCCTCAACTATATCACCACTGGTCTGTTTATGAGCATCACCCACATTGTCTATCATCAAATCCTGCCACATTCTTCTCAACTTCATATATTGTTACTCTTCTCTGATTCTTTTGGCCTTTTTGTTGATCTCACTGTGTATGTCTTGAACTAAACTCTCTCGTTCGTCTTACCAGCTCGTGTGTGTGCAACTCACAATGTTCGTTTAAAAGGTTGAATCAGCGAATTTTAAATTCAGTCGGGCCGGTAAAGATAACACCAATGCATAAGTGATGATTCAACATATTTGACTGCATAAAATAGTGTCAAAAGAAATCAGTTTTCAACTGTGGATATTTATGATGCAATTAGGATAGCATCAAATGACTCGATTGACGCACAAGTTAATAGCGAACCTTTTCTCTAACCCCATTGTTCTCAATTTCAACCAACGTATGCCTGACGCAATAACAGTAAATCAAAACGTAATCGTTCCATTTTTTGTGTTATACATTTCTAAATGTCACAGCCAACCAACCACCACCGAGCCACTCTCTGTCTCTCCGTACGTAATGTATATGTACTCTACACTTGCCTAGCGTTTGCCTGCATCAGCAGAATTGTGTACAGGGAGATGCTATATACAATCTGGCTTTCCTATTGGAGAGTTTAATGCTCTGTTATTTTATGTCAACTTGTAATCGATGAATAGAACTTCTATTATAGAAGGAACGAAAGAGAATTGAACTAGACGTGTGTGTGTGCCACTAGTAACTGAAATTGAGCGACTGTAGCCTGTGTGACTGTGCACGCTGTGAGTAGGTGTTGGATTGAATAGAGAGATACCATTCTTCTCGTTGCTCGCCATACAATTGGAACTTGTTTGTATTGGCTTTGGGTTGTGTATTCTGTTTGCATCGCTTTGAATCCGTCAGTGAACAATCACTTTTCGCTCTCTCCTCTCACCACTTCTGTCAGCATTGTTGTACTCAATTGTGCATTGTCCTTTTGGCAAACCGACCAGTCAGCTCGTTTTTTGTTTAAACTTCTTTGTCTCTCTTTCTCTGCATCTCACGATCTTAACCATCTCATCATCAGACATCATCGCTGGTCTAGTAATGAACATTCAGCATTCTCAACCATCATCACGGTGTCACATCCTTCTCAGCTTCGTTGTTACTCTTCTCTTTCTCTTGTGACCTTTTTGCTGATCTAACTGTGTGTGCTTTGAACCAAATTTGCTCTCATTGGTCATACCCACATTGTAACTCCATCAATAACTCAAACTAAACACTGTTTTAGTCAAATTTTACTAGTCTCGCCCATTGAGCAATTCTAAAGCAAAACTTGTTGGTATTTGTTCTGCCTCTATTTGAGTTACTATCACAATGTCTACCTTAATCGAAGGTCTTTTCAAAAAGAGTGAAGTCATTCCTCAACTGATGCAACAGGAACACTGTTTGACATATTTGAAAGACAAACTCGAATGTCGAAATGTGCGCGAACTTGCAAGTGGACACTTTGGCACAGTGTACAATGTTGTGCCATCTCCGATCATACAGCAATGCTCAATGCTCAATGAGCATAAACAAGAATTTCCACGAACTGTGGTGGTCAAGGTGTTTCCATACGGCACAATGTGGACCCTTGATAAAAAAAGCAATGAACGTGACCAAAAGTACCTAGATGAGTTGTGTTGTTTGGGAAAGAGACTCGACACTGGGACAGAACACATTATTAAGTTTTTTGGTTCGTTTCAATTTTATTGGAACACTCAAACGAAGCAATACTTTGTTGAGAAAAGTATTTACTTTAATGACCCCAGCAGTCACGTTCTCATGAGTGGCATTGTGTTTGAACATCTAGATTGCACACTGTTGAATTATGTTGAACAAAAGAACATGACAGTCTTGAACGGTGTGCTCACTAAAGCGGTCTTTTCCCAAATTGGCGATGCCCTGAAGCACCTGCACCAAAGATATTTCATTGTGCACAATGATCTCAAATGGGACAACATTGGCGTCTCGGATTTAGATTGGCAAGGCATCCCAAAGATGAAGTTATTCAACTTTGACAATGCACGTTTGTTGACAAAAGCAGAATATGAAGCTGCCGAAACCCATTCCGCGTGTTTCGATCCCTCAAAAGAAAAGTGTGAAATCAAACTATTTCA
This sequence comes from Rhizoglyphus robini, assembly GCA_023373905.1. Taxonomy (NCBI): domain Eukaryota; kingdom Metazoa; phylum Arthropoda; class Arachnida; order Sarcoptiformes; family Acaridae; genus Rhizoglyphus; species Rhizoglyphus robini. The sequence continues at coordinate 111,794 of JAKIJQ010000278.1, read as the reverse complement.
TGCCAAAAAGTGTGCACACATTCTAATGGAACAGAATGCATTCATACAGGAGTCCTTCCTCTTTACCCAAATGATCACTCATGTCGGCGAATACGATGCCAACGGAAAGTTTGTGGACAAGCCTCTTCTCTTCGATGTCAACAAGAACTATGAATCGGATATTGCCAGTCGGGTTGATGAGCTACAGATCAGTGACCCTAATTTGAAGAAGCTGCTCATTCGAATGACTTCAGCAAAGTTGGATTACGAAAAAATCAGCATAACCCGCGCCATCGACTACTTTGTTACAGTCAGCCCGGAGCCAGTCATGCCACCGTATGATCAATTGTGGTCATCACCAACTCGCATTATGTAAACTAGATCACAATGCAAACAACTCTCAGTCAATCACATAGCAACCAAGTAGAGTGATTAAATCAAACAGTCGTATTGCACAGTTGACACCATTTCGATGTGACAATGTTTATCTAATAAGCATGTTGATTGATTCATCATAACAACAAGTCAAAATGTAACTCACAAGTCAGTCTGTCCTTCATGCTCTTTGTCTCTTCACCATCCTGTGCATTGTCGTAGAATGACCATATTCACACAAGCAAGTAGAGGTGAGGGAGTTGCCAAAACTCCCGACCCTCACCCTACCCTTACCCTTAGGGTAGGGTCGGGGTAGGGTCAGAAGGGTAGGGTCAGGGTAGGGTCAAGTAGGGTCATAGTGGGGTAGGGTCAAAGTAGGATAAGTATTATAAACCAAAATAAGTATTCCAATTGTCCCCGAACTTAAAATTGCATTTCCCATTCTTCCCAATCCCATAATTGTTTTCTCCAATATCTCCAAGCCCAAAATTGCCTTCCCCAATTGTCCAAAAACCCCAAATTGTCATTCCTGATTGTCCCATAACCAAAATTTGGGTAGGGTAGGGTCAGGGTAGGGTAGGGTCATAGTAGGGTTAGTAGGGTCAGAAGGGTTGAGGCAAATTATGCTGACCCTATCCTACCCTTACCCTAGGGTGGGGTAGGGTAGGGTAGGGTCGGAGGGTCAGTAGGGTCGGCAAAACTCACCTCTACAAGCAAGCACAATATCACACACGAATACATATTCAAACATAGAATCGCTTCATGTTCGCGCTTTTTTCTTTACACACTAACTACTTTTGATTCTAGTCAATTTCATATTAATCTTAGCTGTTATTAGTTGTGGCCGTGATGAATGTATCCCTAACCAATGTAGTCATCTTAATGTTATCTCATGTAAACCCAAGTCACTACATCTAAGTCAGTCTTTATGTTCGTCTTTTGTCTTTCTTTTGCACCGTTTCGTTGACTTTATCACTTCATCTTCTGTCTTAGCCGAATTCATCCTTGGCCTGGACCTGCTTTGAAATCTCAAGTTGTTTAATCGACCGATAATTCGTCTATCCTCATCTAATAAGCATCATTTTGTTTTAGTTTAGCTTCGATATTATTCAATCAGACATAATCACACATTTTCTGTAATTTTTGTTGAATTAATGTCAAAGTGACTTTTGTAAAAATCATTTCACACTAGTCTGTTTTAGATCTCATCCAAAAAAAATAATAAAACTTTTAAAAATCCAATTTCTTGCATTATTTAATTAATTAATGTCAGCCTACATGACCGAACTACAAATGTTCGATTTGCTGACTAACAGCCTTCTATTTAATGTTTGTCAATGGTTAGCCTAGGAGGCAGTCATAATTCTCTTTCAAAAAAAAACTAATAATGAATATGAAATGCATGTCAGCCAACACTAACAAGTTTACATGCATACATAATTTACTCCTGAGCTTTCATTAAAAATCAGTATTTATAAACTCTCAAATATTAAAAAATTAATTTGAACATTTATAATAAATGGGGGGATTATGTTTCGAGTGGTTTCAAGTGTCAGTCAACTCTGTGCTGGACTGCGAGTCATTTGGTTGCATTAGCCCAAAAAGGGTTCATTTTGTTTGAGCTCATGGTTAATTATAATTTATGTGTGTGCATTAAAGCCACTTGAGTTGACGTATAAATATAATAATATATGTCTCATAGTTGTGACTGAGTAAAGACATCAATGGTAAATAAATGAGGGTTTTGTAGTTTGTTGAGTGAGTATGTGAGTGAGTGAGTGAGAGAGAGAGAGAGAGAGAGAGAGAGAGAGAGAGAGAGAGAGAGAGAGAGAGAGAGAGAGAGAGAGAGAGAGAGAGAGAGAGAGAGAGAGAGAGAGAGAGAGAGAGAGAGAGAGAGAGAGAGAGGGGAGAGAGAGGGGGAGGGAGAGAGAGAGGGGGGAGGGAGAGTGAGCAAAAGAAATAGTTTTGTTCATTTTCCCTAATTGCATTACGTGGTACTTTAGTTCAACTCGTGCATACTGGCCTGTCTAATTAACAACCATTCACATTTTATTTTTGTTTTTACGCTCTATTTGAGTGAACACTACAGAAAAGCAAAGAAAATAATGTTGTTTTCATTAGGAAGAGACAACATTATCTACAAGAAAACTAGGCAGTCAAGGAAAAGTGTACAGCAGAAATTGTAATTAAATTTAAATTATCAAATTCATTTGTTTTCAGAATTAATTTTGAGTGGTTTCAAACACTGCGCAGTAAGTAAACAAAATTAGCACTTAAAGAATGTATGTCACAAACTTTAAGTTGTCATCTGAACATTTCCCTCAGCCATCACAAACAAATATAGTACAGCTAGTTGTCAAGTGTCAATTAGTGTTCCATTAGCACTAGAGTGTTCAGGCTAGACATTTTTTAGCAGAGCCGTCACCATTAATTGGTTGGCCCGAATATGTTTGCGTTGTGTTTTGCTCTTATGAGAGTGCTTCATTTGGTGCAAGGTAAAAAAAATTTGTCTGATGGTTGCATCTCTACTGCAATGCTGTGTAATAAATTAGCATTGTCGTTAACTAGAAGAAAACAATGTGGTGACTTCTTTTATCTTTGTGTGCGCTTTATGTGCGACACTAACAATCTGTACGGGAACGTGACGACATACTCGAATGTTGGGTGTGTTGAGAATTTAGAATTTTGCAGGTGATATAGCATTAGTCAAGTATTCTAGTCACCTAATGCTCACACCAGTTGACACTGTTGTTGGTGCGATTGAACAAGTACAGTCAAACCTCATCCCGGTACAACCTCGACTTAGTACATTGCCCCAACTCCCCCAATATATATTTTTTCAACATTTTTTTCTGAAACCAATATGACCCAAACTAGACAACGATAAAGTGGCCCAAACACATTGCCATATTTACTGTGCCCGTCTCAAAACGCTAATCTCATTCTCGATTAAATGGCAATTTCATGCAGCATCGATGTGCTCTTGTGTACATCAAAGTCAAAATGAAGTTATTATCTCAAGTGTGCAAAATATGTCAATGTTTTCATAAGTCTGGTTACCCCAATGTTGTATGCACCCACACACACATACACACACATACACACACAAGCTCAATTGCCGTACTAATGCTCTAGTTGTCATGTGATGTGTGCAATAGCCAATTAGAAGAAAGTAGAAGACAAATCTACCACTGGGTACATAAAACACAATGACAACGAACGGCAACTCTTCGGTGGGGTCACATCGCCAAACCACACACCATCAAGCCATTATCACTCGACAAAATATTTTCCTTGTACAATCGATCTATTGCTATAACTGTCTCAGTCGCAGTGCTGCACTAGATCGAGTCGATCAGACAATCAATTAGTGTTTCTGTAAATGTTGTCGATTGATTTATTGAAAATAACATTAATCACAGAAGATGTTGCCTGTACTGGATGAATGTATGAGTGTTGTAGTGTTGGTGTGTGTTTGGACAAGTAGTCATGTCTTGCATTGACTGCCATAGGTGCCTGTCGATGCCTCGGTTGCTATGGTACTCTGTGATTTAGTCATGTCACTCTGAGTACGGTTCGACACTCGTTCGTTAATTTGCTTCTTGGCACCAAAGTGAACGAGACGGATGAACATACGAAGCCTTTAACTGTCCAACTGGATGAGTGAGTCTGAAGACGACCAAGGGAATGCGACCATGAATTGAGTACTAAATTGAATTTCGGTGCAAAATGCACTTCATTCACTAGTCCAACAAATACAACACATCAAAGCATTGACAATTGGGACAGATTTTGGATGAGAAATGGCCTGACGCTAACATGTCCTTCCTGTGTTATCGCATCAACTCTCTTGTTCACAAAACAGATCATCTGAAGTAGATCACTTGTTCGTGTGTACAAGGAGGACGAAAGGAAGATGATAGAATAGAAGAGGGCGTACAGAAGAAAACAAAACTACTGAACATGGTAACCAAACTGACGATAATCAAAATGAGTAGTGAGAATCATCAGACGATTCATCGTCCTTATCGGTAAACACACCTGAGTGTAGGGATGAATTGGTCTACGACTCATCGACTGACACTAGTCCAAGTCTAGTTCCACCGCTATCGAATCGGGGTCAACACTACCGAACTATAACGAACAAACAACTCAACTGCTGCATCGCAACTGACACTTTCAACATTTTACCTATGCACATAAAACCACAAGATACATCTTACAAATGAACGAACGCCAACTCGTCGGTTCTTGTGCATTCTTCAATTAAATAACAAACACCAATGGAATAACTAAAGAGATTTATTGAAGCCAGAAAGAAGTACAAATGATAGAGTGTTTGATAAAGTTCAGAGTGAACAGTGTTTGACAAAAAATGCGCACTATTAATGGATGTATTGTGTTGTTCAAGAAAGTGTGTAATAACAGTGAATTAATGTTTGAAAAGACTATCATAGGTACATGAAAATTGCGAAAGAAACAAATCAAAAGTGGAGATAGAAGGAAAAGATGACAGTGTTTTTGTTTAGGATCAAATAGATAGAAATGATAATGACCCTAAACCTTGAAGCAAGTTGACATCTTCACTCTTGACCGGAATCGTCAGACTGCTCCAGTGGACGCTTGTTAGACGGGGGTTGAGTGGCCGAGACAGAGGCAAAGTTAAACTCAATGGAATGAGCTTCTGATGCAGTAACGTAGGCGCCAACAGAAGCAGCCAAGTTGAAAGATGGATTGCTAAGGCCGGAGGATGAGCCACCAGACGGTTGTTCGCCACCAGAAGAAGCCGACTCCAGCGGAAAGGACGATATTGGTGAACCACGAGCACTCAGGTAACTAGAACCTGATGAAGCAGATGAACCACCACGAGCAGTAGTGTACCCGGAACTCGAGGATGAAGAGCCATCACCATCAACGGAACTCAATTCAACCACCAGCTCATCTTCTTCAGCTCCTCCAACGGCCACAGAATGCGAAGTTGCCATTAAACCAGTAGCGTGACCACAAGCGACATGGTCGCAATGCGACACCACATTTCCAAATCGGCCAATGCTGGCGTTACTCGACTGAGAGTGAAATGAACGAAGTGAACTCACCGACTTCTTTTCTTCCTGTTCGGTGATTGGAAGTTCGACAAGTGATTCAGCAGAGACAACACTTGCCTTCGACTTGATAGAGAACGGACTACACGACATAATGGATGACGATGAACGCAGTGATGGACCACCAGAAGCAGCAGTAGAAGTGCCCACAGATGGCGAAGCAGTGGCACCAGCAGCGAGACAAGAAGGAGCATTATAGGAGCCAGAAACAGAAGCAACTTGTTCAGCAACTTCGCCTGACTGTAGAGCATCGGTGCTGGCACCAACAGGCAGTTCAACGTTGGCAGTGCCAGCAGGCACCACACCATACACTGAGAGCGACTCATCGTTGAGTGCGGCCAAAAGTGAAGTCAACGTGATGCAATAGATGCCGTCCTATAAAAGAACAGATTAGAATAAGAAAACCCCAAAAACGTCTCATTACCTGGTTAAGATGGGCAGTGTACTGACGATCCATAAAGCGTTCGTTCTCGGTGTTCAAAGGCCAAAGGTGCATAATTGGCATAAAGAAGGTAAAGCTGTCGAGGAATTGGCGGGACTGACTGAAGACGGCTTTATCGAGCTGAGATTGAGTGAAGAAGACGGATTTGTCCTCAATGGCGCACACTGCCTGATAAGTGATCGAAATGTCCATTCGGCCGAACAGTTTCACGGCATTTTGTATGTAGCAACGGAAGTTAATAGGCATGATGGATAACACATGTTGATTGTGAGCCATTTGCTGCTCAAGAAGGCGGAGTTCAATCTTGCCGTTGGTGGCGAAGAGGCGAGGATGAGTTTGGAAATAGGTCTTCAGGTTCAGCACTTCAGCTGAAGTAGAACCCGAAGCGAGGCCGGCGATAGCAGACATTCTCAAAATGCAGATGAAATAAAAGGACTAATCGAAAGCGTAATCTATCAACAAGAAACAAAGAAAATGCGGTTATACTACGGGTTACTACGAGCATTATAATATTAAAACCTAACAGCTATATAGACTTGGTCACTCAATAACTGCAGTATAGTCACCGTTACTAAAACTACAAAGAGAAAATAGAAGGAGTGTATCACTCGAGCAAGAGAAAAATAGAGGTACTGTTTGTCCCGGTTGAGAGTAGCCACAGTAATAAATAGTAAACACTAACACAAATTCTATTCACTACATCGCTAACGTCTGATAAGAATCCATCTAAACTTTCTATAGAATTAAAAGTATTCCACTAGAGCAGAGATACAGTGTGGGTCTGTATGTATAAAAGTAACTGTATTAGATAGGAAACACTAACTAATCACAGTCACTAGATGGTGCAAACGTCTGATAAGAATCTATATAAACCTTCTAGAGAATCCGTAAAAAGAACACTAGATACACAACACAAATGTACAACTCAACTGACCTTCACATCAACATTAAACATCACTCAGACACACACAAACACAAATGTACAACTCATATGACCTTCCCCTCAACATTTAACATCACTCAGACACACACAAACACAAATGTACAACTCAACTGACCTTCCCCTCAACATTTAACATCACTCAGACACACACAAACACAAATGTACAACTCAACTGACCTTCACATCAACATTTAACATCACTCAGACACACACAAACACAAATGTACAACTCAACTGACCTTCACATCAACATTTAACATCACTCAGACACACACAAACACAAATGTACAACTCAACTGACCTTCACATCAACATTTAACATCACTCAGACACACACAAACACAAATGTACAACTCAACTGACCTTCACATCAACATTTAACATCACTCAGACACACACAAACGCAAATGTACAACACAACAAACCTTCCTCACAAAATTTAACATCACTAAGACACACACAAACACAAATGTACAACTCAACTGACCTTCCCCTCAACATTTAACATCACTAAGACACACACAAACACAAATGTACAACTCAACTGACCTTCCCCTCAACATTTAACATCACTCAGACACACACAAACACAAATGTACAACACAACAAACCTTCCTCACAAAATTTAACATCACTAAGACACACACAAACACAAATGTACAACTCAACTGACCTTCCCCTCAACATTTAACATCACTCAGACACACACAAACACAAATGTACAACACAACAAACCTTCCTCACAAAATTTAACATCACTAAGACACACACAAACACAAATGTACAACTCAACTGACCTTCACATCAACATTTAACATCACTCAGACACACACAAACACAAATGTACAACACAACAAACCTTCTTCACAAAATTTAACATCACTAAGACACACACAAACACAAATGTACAACTCAACTGACCTTCACATCAACATTTAACATCACTCAGACACACACAAACACAAATGTACAACACAACAAACCTTCCTCACAAAATTTAACATCACTAAGACACACACAAACACAAATGTACAACTCAACTGACCTTCACATCAACATTTAACATCACTCAGACACACACAAACACAAATGTACAACACAACAAACCTTCTTCACAAAATTTAACATCACTAAGACACACACAAACACAAATGTACAACTCAACTGACCTTCACATCAACATTTAACATCACTAAGACACACACAAACACAAATGTACAACTCAACTGACCTTCCCCTCAACATTTAACATCACTCAGACACACACAAACACAAATGTACAACACAACAAACCTTTCTCACAAAATTTAACATCACTCAGACACACACAAACACAAATGTACAACTCAACTGACCTTCCTCACAAAATTTAACATCACTAAGACACACACAAACACAAATGTACAACTCAACGGACCTTCACATCAACATTTAACATCACTAAGACACACACAAACACAAATGGACAACTCATCTGACCTTCACATCAACATTTAACATCACTCAGACACACAAACACAAATGTACAACTCAACTGACCTTCACATCAACATTTAACATCACTCAGACACACACAAACACAAATGTACAACTCAACTGACCTTCACATCAACATTTAACATCACTCAGACACACACAAACACAAATGTACAACTCAACTGACCTTCACATCAACATTTAACAACACTAAGACACACACAAACACAAATGTATAACTCATCTGACCTTCACATCAACATTTAACATTACTCAGACACACACAAACACAAATGTACAACAACAGACAGCAGTCATTAGAGATAGTCTATGGACACGAGAAGACAACCCTGATTGCGAGATTGACAGATCCAGCCGCAACAGCAGCACACGAGACTCAAAACACGCAACCACCTCACAGTCAACGTTGAGTTAAGGATTTGCTCGCCCACATTAAACCATGGCACCTAGTTCACTTCTGAATGCATAGAGAGATAGTCTTTGGACACGAGAAGACAGTCGTGAATGCAAATCAGGTCCATATAAGACCAAACCCAGCACCCGAGTCTCAAAAGACGCCACCACAACAAACAGGAGAGGTAGAGAGGAAAGGGAAGAGGAAGATACCAGCCAGGTATGATTGCACTTACCGATGGAGGTGTAAAGGTGAGGATAGATGGGGTAGAGCAGTCGGAATGTGCTGGATGGTGCAATGGAGTCGGTTGGTGTGCTGTTCCAGGAGCAGAAGTAGAAGAAACACGAGAAATCGAAAGAAAATGGCGAAAATTAGAGCTGAAGTTGAGGCGCCCGGTGACACTGATTAAACATACCTAGACACGCGTGGATTGCACAGATCAACGCAGGTGAGTCAGCAGAGTCCAACGGTGGTTAGATCTTGGCTGTAGGTTAGCTGGAACGGATGTTATAGACGTACTGGTTTGGTGAGTAAAGTAGGTGACGGGAGGACACGACAGAACACGAAGAGAGCGAGCACACAATAGACCGGAACACATGCGAAAGCGTGCGTCGGCCACCGCTGTCTGACTGACTGTGCCTCTATCGAGCGTGCTCGAAAGATCGAGAACGTTCCTCGGCACGCGGTGGAGGAGTGCGCGCATGCGTGTTGACAATAAGCGGAGAGGGATCGACGGTGGAGGCGCGCTTGCCTGTGCGCTGTAGTGGTGACTGCTAGCATTTATGAGCGGTAGTTGCAGAAAGCGAGTGGCACAGACTGGTGACTGCTATTGTTGTGGTTGGCGTGCGTTCCAAAGAAGACGTAATCGAGTGCACTGGCGTATATCAAAACGCCACTGCACTGTCGATTTGTTCCAATTGGAACTGTGATTGTCCTAGACAATTATAAGTATGCGGGGTATGTTCTCCTCGTTATTCTGAACATTGCTGGCTATCTATTTACCTTGTAACTCCCAACGGATGCTAAAAGAGCACAAATGTGCAAAAACTCAACACTTTGTTCCATTTGGATCTGTGATGGTCTTGCATGTTTCTAAAAATGCTGGATCTGTTCTCCTCGTTATTCTGAAGATTGTTGGATATCTATTTACATTGTAACTCCCAACGGATGCTAAAAGAGCACAGATGGGCAAAAACTCAACACTTTGTTCCATTTGGATCTGTGATGGTCTTGCAACTTTCTAAGTGTGCGGGATCTATTCTCCTCGTTATTCTGAACATTGCTGGCTATCTATTTACCTTCTAACTCCCAACGGATGCTAAAAGAGTACAGATGTTTCAATATTCAACTATTTGTTCCATTTGGATCTGTGATTTCCTGCAAGTTTCTGAGTATGCGGGATCAATTCTCCTCGTTATGCTGAACATTGCTGACTATCTAATTAACTCCTAACACCCAACAGAACCTAAAAGAGAAAAGATGTTTCAAAAACTCAACATCTCGTTCCATTTGGAACAGTGATGTCCTGCAAGTTTCTGAGTATGCGGGATCTATTCTCCTCGTTATGCTGAACATTGCTGACTATATAATTAACTCCTAACTCACAACGGAACCTAAAAGAGAAAAGATGTTTCAAAAACTCAACATCTCGTTCCATTTGGAACTGTGATGTCCTGCAAGTTTCTGAGTATGCGGGATCTATTCTCCTCGTTATGCTGAACATTGCTGACTATCTAATTAACTCCTAACACCCAACAGAACCTAAAAGAGCAAAGATGTTTCAAAAACTCAACATCTCGTTCCATTTGGAACTGTGATGTCCTGCAAGTTTCTGAGTATGCGGGATCTATTCTCCTCGTTATGCTGAACATTGCTGACTATCTAATTAACTCCTAACACCCAACCGAACCTAAAAGAGAAAAGATGTGTTAAAAACTCAACACTTTGTTCCATTTGGATCTGTGATGGTCTTGCACGTTTCTAAGTATGCGGGATCTGTTCTCCTCGTTATGCTGAACATTGCTGACTATCTAATTAACTCCTAACACCCAACAAAACCTAAAAGAGAAAAGATGTTTCAAAAACTCAACATCTCGTTCCATTTGGAACAGTGATGTCCTGCAAGTTTCTGAGTATGCGGGATCTATTCTCCTCGTTATGCTGAACATTGCTGGCAATCTATTTACCTTCTAACTCCCAACGGATGCTAAAAGAGTACAGATGTTTCAATATTCAACTATTTGTTCCATTTAGATCTGTGATTTCCTGCAAGTTTCTGAGTATGCGGGATCAATTCTCCTCGTTATGCTGAACATTGCTGACTATCTAATTAACTCCTAACACCCAACAGAACCTAAAAGAGAAAAGATGTTTCAAAAACTCAACATCTCGTTCCATTTGGAACAGTGATGTCCTGCAAGTTTCTGAGTATGCGGGATCTATTTTCCTCGTTATGCTGAACATTGCTGACTATATAATTAACTCCTAACTCCCAACGGAACCTTAAAGAGAAAAGATGTTTCAAAAACTCAACATCTCGTTCCATTTGGAACTGTGATGTCCTGCAAGTTTCTGAGTATGCGGGATCTATTCTCCTCGTTATGCTGAACATTGCTGACTATATAATTAACTCCTAACTCCCAACGGAACCTAAAAGAGAAAAGATGTTTCAAAAACTCAACATCTCGTTCCATTTGGAACTGTGATGTCCTGCAAGTTTCTGAGTATGCGGGATCTATTCTCCTCGTTATGCTGAACATTGCTGACTATATAATTAACTCCTAACTCACAACGGAACCTAAAAGAGAAAAGATGTTTCAAAAAACTCAACATCTCGTTCCATTTGGAACTGTGATGTCCTGCAAGTTTCTGAGTATGCGGGATCTATTCTCCTCGTTATGCTGAACATTGCTGACTATCTAATTAACTCCTAACACCCAACAGAACCTAAAAGAGAAAAGATGTTTCAAAAACTCAACATCTCGTTCCATTTGGAACAGTGATGTCCTGCAAGTTTCTGAGTATGCGGGATCTATTCTCCTCGTTATGCTGAACATTGCTGACTATCTAATTAACTCCTAACTCACAACGGAACTTAAAAGTGCACAGATGTTTCAAAAACTCAGCATCTCGTTCCATTTGGAACTGTGATGTCCTGCAAGTTTCTGAGTATGCGGGATCTATTCTCCTCGTTATGCTGAACATTGCTGACTATCTAATTACCTCCTAACTCCCAACGGAATCTTCTCGTGCTTTCTCCATTAGAGCAACATATACGAGAACACACTGTATAGTCTAATAGGGTGGCACACTGTAGGACATTCGATATCTTTCGAGAACAGTCGAGCCACCATATTCTGAATTCTGGCTTCATAGATGTCGCCCACGAACAACAGTAACAACGTAACTCTCGCTGTACAACTGAGTTGGCGTTACGTCTTCTGTGTACATTCCCTCGTCTGTTGCCACCGCAGCTGCCTCCTGTTCTCATTACAACAACACCACGCTCGATTGCAAGTTCTCCTTCCGATTCAGAAGACTCAATCCTGTGTATTTCCAGAACCTGTGCATCGATTCTCTTCAAACAGCTACCAATCTACTCGGATTATCCACCGTCACCACTCTGTGAAGTATCAATTCTGTTGGTAAGTTCCTTCCATGCGAACTCAGGAAATGGTCACCTTTTTCGATTAAATTCCCTAACCGATTTCCTTTTTTTCCTCCGTTGCAGTACTTCCAAACATTTTTTGGAACCGCGCTTGCTATAGATCGACTCTACTCATCGTCATCTACAAGGAACAGTTTCTTACCAGACTCCACCACTCGAATTTCCGCTCATTTGGTAAGTCTTGTGGTTTGTGTTGTATTTTGGTCGGTCCACCGGTGGGTCCTGGGGGCGCTATCGCCCTTTCTATTTAGAGTTAATGTACAGTCTTGTGTTAGCTTTTTTTTAAATTTCTCACATTTTGAGGGCGGCAGCGCCCAAAATATTTGAGGACATGTTTAGGTGTCCTACATTTAGATTCCAATTGGATATTATGGGTTCTGATGACAGTCAGGAAGGATCTGAGGGTACACTCGTGCCACCTGCCAGAACAGAAGTTAGCTTAGTGTTCTATGGCTCATCACAGTTCCAAATGGAACGAGATGTTGAGTTTTTGAAACATCTGTACTCTTTTAGGTTCCGTTTGGAGTTAGAACGTAATTAGATAGTCAACAATGTTCAGAATAACGAGGAGAACAGATCCCGCATACTCAGAAACTTGCAGGACTTCACAGTTCCAAATGGAACGAGATGTTGAGTTTTTGAAACATCTGTGCCCTTTTATGTTCCCTTGGGAGTTAGAAGGTAATTAGATAGTCAGCAATGTTCAGAATAACGAGGAGCTTTGTATTATCCGGCCTGGCACATCTTGCCTTGGGATAGTGTGCTCAATTAAATCCTAAGAGCACTGGGGGGTTGTGGGTGCGCCGTTTTCTCCGACGATGTTTCTCCCATTCCACAATTGTACACGTGTTTGTCTCCTCTTTGGTGTCTCCGGTGCACGGATTGTGGATGGATTCTATCTTTTTGGGCTCTTTACTCTCTTGCCCGATACACCTGTCCATGCGATTGTACCCTCAAAACTGTATTGGGTGAACTTGGGGACTGTGGGTTCGACGTTTACTCCTTCGGAGTTGCATTCTCCTCTCACTTGCCCATGTGTTTGTATCCTCTTTGGTCTCTTGGACACACTTGTGCTGAATGGATATCACTTTTTTGGCTACTTAGTATCTTGTCTGACACACCTGGCCATGTGATAGTGGCATAAAAGGTGAATTGCGTGCACTTGGGGACGGTTGGTTCGACGTTTTCTTCTCTGGAGTTGCATTCTCCTCTCACTTGCCCATGTGTTTGTAAAACTTCTTTATCAAATAAGTGTTTTAAAAAACTTCTCTACTCACTATAACCACGGAATAATTCTCTATTGAGGCAGATCAGAACGGAGAGTGTAACCTATCTCTGTAGTGGTGCGGCAGCGCCCACTTTTTATGAGGACATGTTTAGGTGTCTTTTACTTGCATTCCAGCCGGATATTATGGATTCTGTAGACTGTCAGGAAGGATCTGAGGGTACTCTGGTGACACCTGCCTGATCAGAAGTTGAGTCATGTGTTGTGTGCGTCTGTTTGTGTGCGCGCGGGTTTGTCTGGTGCCGATGGCTCTCTCCTTCCTCTACCCGAACTTAGTGTCCGTTGTGCGTATTTTAAGGAATTCTTAACCTACTTGAGAGAGTCTTGTGCATTTCTCTTTCACTCCAACTCCCTTTCCTTTCTCCTCAAATTGATTCCATTTCTTTTATAATAAAGATTGTTTCTCTCTCTCTCTCTCTCTCTTTCCCTCTCTCTCTCCCTCCCTCTTACTCACTCTGCCGCATCACTCACTTTATCTTGTTGTTTCTCTAGCTCTACACGATGGAGTTTTTCCGCGTTAAAGGTTGCAAGTGCCCATCACTTGAGGCCCACTTTGCTACATTTCCCCGTCTGATTTCGGATATGGGCGCAGTAACCATTCGTCTCACTGGCGCTCAGCTACCGTCTCCATATTGCTTGACATCACTTCTCCCTATGTTCGACGCCAAAATGGCCGAACAACTGTATAATGAAGCTGGACCTGTTGAGATTTCGTTTTCGTACCTCAACATTGGCACCTACCAGTCGCCTTTCGTCCCGGTGGACCAGACTTCTCTCGACCATATTGTGTACTACCAGGACAGAGCTCAACTCGACAACCTTTACTTCACCAACCGTTCCATGATGGCTTATGCTCTCAGCACCAATGGTCGTCGAATCAATGGAAGCGAATACATTGCCTTCCCAGTGTCAAACGTAAGTGCCACTTTTGTTTACCGCGTGCGCCCTTTTAGGATCTTAGACTATTTTGCGTGTTTTTCTGTTACTGTTTGCTCTAACTCGGGCGTCTTTTGCCTCCTAGAGCCTCTTCCGGTGGGTGACCGCTGATTCGTTCGGCCGACTTGAGCACGACCGAAATTGTTACGAATGTGCTGGTAACACCATTGCCACATCTATTCGCTGCATCGTGCCTCACATTCCCAACTGGCAACAGTTGGCTCCTGCTCGCACCTTGGCCGAGCTTGACCCAAGTGAGCGTCGCACGTTTGTCCCACCGGCAATTCCGCTCACCTTTGGCACCAGTGGCTGTATGCTGAAGCGCACTGATATGGTAGTCAACTGTTACTCGCAAGATCAACTTGGCAATCATGCCCGTGCTGTCATCTCCTTTGACCCGACTACCAGCGTGACTGTCACTGTTCCATATGTTGCTTCCACTGTTCAATCTGATGCTCCTGCATCTGGCGCTACTGCTGAAGAGGTGGCCTCCTCGTCCACCGAAGGCAAACCTTCGTCATCTCTGTTGTCGTCGTCATCTTCTGCTGCTCCTGGCATCGAGCCCGTGTCATCTGAGGGGAATGTGTCCGTCACTAGCGAGTCGATTGTCGGTGTCATCCTGCAAGATATTTCTGTTGATTTACCATCTATTGCTTCTGATATCGTGTCCCCAATGGAGGTTGAAGTGTCCACTGCCGTCACCGCTCAAAATGCTGTGTCCTCTCCCGTGCCGAGTGTCGCATTGGCTCCTACTTCTTCCCAACCTTCTCTCGAAGTTACTGTTGAAAGCATGAAGGCCTCCTCCACCACTGCTGTTGGCATGATCGAAGGTGGCTTAACTGGCGCTGGACTCTTCCAGGAAACTTCCTCTGCAGGTACTAGTGTTGCGAAACGCATCTATCGAGCTCCACCACCGGATAGTTTGTACGCCCGATGGATGCGCTACAAGGCTGAGTGCAAGAAGGCCAACGTTATCCCTCTGACCGAAGAGGCCAACCTGGTTGTGCCTAATCCTTTTCCAGTGTATTCCCGGCAGGCTGCCCCCCGAAGTGACTCACCGCCTGGATACCCCGACTACCTGTCCGATGACTCAAGTTCATGCTCAGGCAAAAGCTTGAAGAATATACCCGAGGAATATCGTCATCGCAAGGTTCTTATGTTGCCACTGTTCAACACTCTAAGCACTCAAGGACAAGAAGAGGACGAGGTTACTGCTGTTGGTGGATCGGGTAGTGGATCGCCACCGTCCGGCGGCTT
This sequence comes from Rhizoglyphus robini, assembly GCA_023373905.1. Classification (NCBI taxonomy): domain Eukaryota; kingdom Metazoa; phylum Arthropoda; class Arachnida; order Sarcoptiformes; family Acaridae; genus Rhizoglyphus; species Rhizoglyphus robini. The sequence continues at coordinate 95,917 of JAKIJQ010000278.1, read as the reverse complement.
CATCACTACCGAGAAGCGTCAAGCTTCATCTCCTGGCTGTGTTCCTTCGAGCAAGCGTATCTCCACTGGTGCTCCTGCAGCCAATGACCCGCAGCTCTGCCAGATTTGGTCTGAAGTTTCGGTTGGCTTTGATTTGCCAGACCTGTATCGTGGCGATTCCGACGATCTTGCTATTGCTTCTACTGCCGCCGCTGGTCCATCAGTTGGTGAACATGTGTCCGCCACTTCTCCTCCTGCTGCTGATGGCTCTGCTCCACTGCCGGGTACTCCTGAGTCGTGTTTTACTACGTACAGTAGCAGTGATAGTTCGCAGGTGTACTCCTTCCCAACATCCTCAAGCAGTCCTCCCAACAGTGACCGCATTCGTTTGACCGACGAACAGCACATGCGCATGGTGTGGGGAATGGAACTGGAATATCGCGAGGGACATCAACCAGTGCGTCAACCCCAAGTTCGACAGCAACGTGCCCCACAAGTGACCGGACAAGAAGATTCATCTTCGTCAGACTGGCAAGAGGACTACTTGGCATGGATGGCACTTCGACGACGAGGTTCAAATTCTTCAAGTTCGCTGGAGCGCTCATCCCACTCTACTTTGTATTCGACTTGTGACAGTGAGTCCGAGTCATCGTCTGGTGTTTCTTTGCAAGCTCGAGCTGATCCGACCCCAGCTGGTGTCATGTCGACTGTGGCCCAATACGTCCCCTCATTCCTGCGAAATGTCTTTGGTCGTGTCCTGGGACTGACCAACCGGCCCGCTGCTCAAGCTCCTGCTGATGATGTTGGTCGTGGTTAGTGAACTGTGCACTCGAATGAGCATTACATATTGTAAAGACATGTCAGCTTAGTTATTCATTTACCCTATTTGTGTACAACAACAGCAACATTACCACAACACTCTAGTTTATTTCTTTCTATCTCGAGAACAACAGGTTTATTTTTTTACTGATTGTTTTCAAACTCCCCAACACTACACACAACAAATAATCCTCTGTCTTTTTCCCATACTCTTTCTCTTCTATCAATATAATTTGTGTCTTTCTTTTTTCCGATACACCCTTTTTTATGTTGCGTACACTTATCATCTAATATTCGAATGATTTTGTTGTCTTTGTATCAAGTGCGACATGGTGTGTAATGTCTCTGTACTCTTTTTTATTATCAATAAAATTTAACTTTTACAACGATTACCTTTTGGTGTGACTATTGACTAAGCTGAGAAGTGTAGAGGTTCATTGATGGTGTGTTCACTAACACGGTTAAAGTGCATTTAGAAATGTATAGGGTTTCGGTTTGGGATTGTGAGTTGGATCGAATGTTCTGACAGTAGAGAAGTGTTGATGGTAGTGGTGATTGGTGTTCATTAATGTTCAGCACAAGGAAGAGAAGTAGACTCGCTCATCTAAGATGCTTCTAGACACTCACAATTCTAAATGGAATGAAATGAGTATATTTTACTCATCTGTGTGATTTAGCTTCCATTTAGGACTTGAATAAAAGTTTGGTGGTCATTAATGTTCAGTACAACGAGGAGATATAGACTGGCTCACCTAAAATTCTTAGAAATACTTACAGTTCCAAATGGAACGAGATGTTCAGTTTTTGAACATCTGAGCTCTTTTAGGTTACGTTGAGAGTTAGAAGGTAAATAGATAGTCAGCAATGTTCAGGATAACGAGGAGAATAGATCCCGCGTACTTATATTTGTCTAGGACAATCACAGATCCAAATGGAACAAAAAGTTTAATTTTTGAACATCTGTGCTCGACCCAAACCATCACTCAGACACACACAAACACAAAGGTACAACACATGTACACAACAAGTATGCTGGATCTATTCTCCTCGTTATGCTGAACATTGATGACTATCTAATTAACTCCTAACACCCAACAGAACCTAAAAGAGCAAAGATGTTTCAAAAACTAAACATCTCGTTCCATTTGGAACTGTGATGTCCTGCAAGTTTCTGAGTATGCGGGATATATTCTCCTCGTTATGCTGAACATTGCTGACTATCTAATTAACTCCTAACTCCCAACGGAACCTAAAAGTGCACAGATGTTTCAAAAACTCAACATCTCGTTCCATTTGGAACTGTGATGTCCTGCAAGTTTTTGAGTATGCGGGATCTATTCTCCTCGTTATGCTGAACATTGCTGACTATCTAATTAACTCCTAACACCCAACAGAACCTAAAAGTGCAAAGATGTTTCAAAAACTCAACATCTCGTTCCATTTGGAACTGTGATGTCCTGCAAGTTTCTGAGTATGCGGGATCTATTCTCCTCGTTATGCTGAACATTGCTGACTATCTAATTAACTTCTAGCACCCAACAGAACCTAAAAGAGAAAAAATGTTTCAAAAAACTCAACATCTCGTTCCATTTGGAACTGTGATGTCCTGCAAGTTTCTGAGTATGCGGGATCTATTCTCCTCGTTATGCTGAACATTGCTGACTATCTAATTAACTTCTAGCACCCAACAGAACCTAAAAGAGAAAAAATGTTTCAAAAACTCAACATCTCGTTCCATTTGGAACAGTGATGTCCTGCAAGTTTCTGAGTATGCGGGATCTGTTTTCCTCGTTATGCTGAACATTGCTGACTATCTAATTAACTCCTAACACCCAACAGAACCTAAAAGAGAAAAGATGTGTTAAAAACTCAACATCTCGTTCCATTTGAAACAGTGATGTCCTGCAAGTTTCTGAGTATGCGGGATCTGTTCTCCTCGTTATGCTGAACATTGCTGACTATCTAATTAACTCCTAACTCCCAACGGAACTTAAAAGTGCACAGATGTTTCAAAAACTCAACATCTCGTTCCATTTGGAACTGTGATGTCCTGCAAGTTTCTGAGTATGCGGGATCTGTTCTCCTCGTTATGCTGAACATTGCTGACTATCAAATTACCTCCTAACTCCCAACGGAACCTAAAATTGCACAGATGTTTCAAAAACTCAACATCTCGTTCCATTTGGAACTGTGATGTCCTGCAAGTTTCTGAGTATGCGGGATCTGTTCTCCTCGTTATGCTGAACATTGCTGACTATCTAATTAACTCCTAACACCCAACAGAACCTAAAAGAGAAAAGATGTTTCAAAAACTCAACATCTCGTTCCATTTGGAACAGTGATGTCCTGCAAGTTTCTGAGTATGCGGGATCTGTTCTCCTCGTTATGCTGAACATTGCTGACTATCTAATTAACTCCTAACTCCCAACGGAACTTAAAAGTGCACAGATGTTTCAAAAACTCAACATCTCGTTCCATTTGGAACTGTGATGTCCTGCAAGTTTCTGAGTATGCGGGATCTGTTCTCCTCGTTATGCTGAACATTGCTGACTATCAAATTACCTCCTAACTCCCAACGGAACCTAAAAGTGCACAGATGTTTCAAAAACTCAACATCTCGTTCCATTTGGAACTGTGATGTCCTGCAAGTTTCTGAGTATGCGGGATCTGTTCTCCTCGTTATGCTGAACATTGCTGACTATCTAATTAACTCCTAACTCACAACAGAACCTAAAAGAGAAAAGATGTTTCAAAAACTCAACATCTCGTTCCATTTGGAACAGTGATGTCCTGCAAGTTTCTGAGTATGCGGGATCTGTTTTCCTCGTTATGCTGAACATTGCTGACTATCTAATTAACTCCTAACTCCCAACGGAACTTAAAAGTGCACAGATGTTTCAAAAACTCAACATCTCGTTCCATTTGGAACTGTGATGTCCTGCAAGTTTCTGAGTATGCGGGATCTGTTCTCCTCGTTATGCTGAACATTGCTGACTATCAAATTACCTCCTAACTCCCAACGGATCCTAAAAGTGCACAGATGGTTCAAAAACTCAACATCTCGTTCCATTTGGAACTGTGATGTCCTGCAAGTTTCTGAGTATGCGGGATCTATTCTCCTCGTTATGCTGAACATTGCTGACTATCTAATTAACTTCTAGCACCCAACAGAACCTAAAAGAAAAAAGATGTTTCAAAAACTCAACATCTCGTTCCATTTGGAACAATGATGTCCTGCAAGTTTCTGAGTATGCGGGATCTGTTCTCCTCGTTATGCTGAACATTGCTGACTATCTAATTAACTCCTAACTCACAACAGAACCTAAAAGAGAAAAGATGTTTCAAAAACTCAACATCTCGTTCCATTTGGAACAGTGATGTCCTGCAAGTTTCTGAGTATGCGGGATCTGTTTTCCTCGTTATGCTGAACATTGCTGACTATCTAATTAACTCCTAACTCCCAACGGAACTTAAAAGTGCACAGATGTTTTAAAAACTCAACATCTCGTTCCATTTGGAACTGTGATGTCCTGCAAGTTTTTGAGTATGCGGGATCTATTCTCCTCGTTATGCTGAACATTGCTGACTATCTAATTAACTCCTAACACCCAACAGAACCTAAAAGAGAAAAGATGTTTCAAAAACTCAACATCTCGTTCCATTTGGAACTGTGATGTCCTGCAAGTTTCTGAGTATGCGGGATCTATTCTCCTCGTTATGCTGAACATTGCTGACTATCTAATTAACTCCTAGCACCCAACAGAATCTAAAAGAGAAAAGATGTTTCAAAAACTCAACATCTCGTTCCATTTGGAACAGTGATGTCTTGCAAGTTTCTGAGTATGCGGGATCTGTTCTCCTCGTTATGCTGAACATTGCTGACTATCAAATTACCTCCTAACTCCCAACGGAACCTAAAAGTGCACAGATGTTTCAAAAACTCAACATCTCGTTCCATTTGGAACTGTGATGTCCTGCAAGTTTCTGAGTATGCGGGATCTATTCTCCTCGTTATGCTGAACATTGCTGACTATCTAATTAACTTCTAGCACCCAACAGAACCTAAAAGAAAAAAGATGTTTCAAAAACTCAACATCTCGTTCCATTTGGAACAGTGATGTCCTGCAAGTTTCTGAGTATGCGGGATCTATTCTCCTCGTTATGCTGAACATTGCTGACTATCTAATTAACTCCTAACACCCAACAGAACCTAAAAGAGAAAAGATGTTTCAAAAACTCAACATCTCGTTCCATTTGGAACAGTGATGTCCTGCAAGTTTCTGAGTATGCGGGATCTGTTTTCCTCGTTATGCTGAACATTGCTGACTATCTAATTAACTCCTAACTCACAACGGAACTTAAAAGTGCACAGATGTGTTAAAAACTCAACATCTCGTTCCATTTGTAACTGTGATGTCCTTCAAGTTTCTGAGTATGCGGGATCTATTCTCCTCGTTATGCTGAACATTGCTGACTGTCTAATTACCTCCTAACTCCCAACGGAATCTTCTCGTGCCTTCTCCATTAGAGCAACATATACGAGAACACACTGTATAGTCTAATAGGGTGGCACACTGTAGGACATTCGATATCTTTCGAGAACAGTCGAGCCACCATATTCTGAATTCTGGCTTCATAGATGTCGCCCACGAACAACAGTAACAACGTAACTCTCGCTGTACAACTGAGTTGGCGTTACGTCTTCTGTGTACATCCCCTCGTCTTTTGCCACCGCAGCTGCCTCCTGTTCTCATTACAACAACACCACGCTCGATTGCAAGTTCTCCTTCCGATTCAGAAGACTCAATCCTGTGTATTTCCAGAACCTGTGCATCGATTCTCTTCAAACAGCTACCAATCTACTCGGATTATCCACCGTCACCACTCTGTGAAGTATCAATTCTGTTGGTAAGTTCCTTCCATGCGAACTCAGGAAATGGTCACCTTTTTCGATTAAATTCCCTAACCGATTTTCCTTTTTCCTCCGTTGCAGTACTTCCAAACATTTTTTGGAACCGCGCTTGCTATAGATCGACTCTACTCATCGTCATCTACAAGGAACAGTTTCTTACCAGACTCCACCACTCGAATTTCCGCTCATTTGGTAAGTCTTGTGGTTTGTGTTGTATTTTGGTCGGTCCACCGGTGGGTCCTGGGGGCGCTATCGCCCTTTCTATTTAGAGTTAATGTACAGTCTTGTGTTAGCTTTTTTTTAAATTTCTCACATTTTGAGGGCGGCAGCGCCCAAAATATTTGAGGACATGTTTAGGTGTCCTACATTTAGATTCCAATTGGATATTATGGGTTCTGATGACAGTCAGGAAGGATCTGAGGGTACACTCGTGCCACCTGCCAGAACAGAAGTTAGCTTAGTGTTCTATGGCTCATCACAGTTCCAAATGGAACGAGATGTTGAGTTTTTGAAACATCTGTACTCTTTTAGGTTCCGTTTGGAGTTAGAACGTAATTAGATAGTCAACAATGTTCAGAATAACGAGGAGAACAGATCCCGCATACTCAGAAACTTGCAGGACTTCACAGTTCCAAATGGAACGAGATGTTGAGTTTTTGAAACATCTGTGCCCTTTTATGTTCCCTTGGGAGTTAGAAGGTAATTAGATAGTCAGCAATGTTCAGAATAACGAGGAGCTTTGTATTATCCGGCCTGGCACATCTTGCCTTGGGATAGTGTGCTCAATTAAATCCTAAGAGCACTGGGGGGTTGTGGGTGCGCCGTTTTCTCCGACGATGTTTCTCCCATTCCACAATTGTACACGTGTTTGTCTCCTCTTTGGTGTCTCCGGTGCACGGATTGTGGATGGATTCTATCTTTTTTGGCTCTTTACTCTCTTGCCCGATACACCTGTCCATGCGATTGTACCCTCAAAACTGTATTGGGTGAACTTGGGGACTGTGGGTTCGACGTTTACTCCTTCGGAGTTGCATTCTCCTCTCACTTGCCCATGTGTTTGTATCCTCTTTGGTCTCTTGGACACACTTGTGCTGAATGGATATCACTTTTTTGGCTACTTAGTATCTTGTCTGACACACCTGGCCATGTGATAGTGGCATAAAAGGTGAATTGCGTGCACTTGGGGACGGTTGGTTCGACGTTTTCTTCTCTGGAGTTGCATTCTCCTCTCACTTGCCCAGGTGTTTGTAAAACTTCTTTATCAAATAAGTGTTTTAAAAACTTCTCTACTCACTATAACCACGGAATAATTCTCTATTGAGGCAGATCAGAACGGAGAGTGTAACCTATCTCTGTAGTGGTGCGGCAGCGCCCACTTTTTATGAGGACATGTTTAGGTGTCTTTTACTTGCATTCCAGCCGGATATTATGGATTCTGTAGACTGTCAGGAAGGATCTGAGGGTACTCTGGTGACACCTGCCTGATCAGAAGTTGAGTCATGTGTTGTGTGCGTCTGTTTGTGTGCGCGCGGGTTTGTCTGGTGCCGATGGCTCTCTCCTTCCTCTACCCGAACTTAGTGTCCGTTGTGCGTATTTTAAGGAATTCTTAACCTACTTGAGAGAGTCTTGTGCATTTCTCTTTCACTCCAACTCCCTTTCCTTTCTCCTCAAATTGATTCCATTTCTTTTATGTTCTTCCCTAGAATCATCGTGATTCAGTCATGTCTTCTCAGGCCGCAATGTCCAGTGCGGACTACTTTTCGCTGTATCCTCGTCTGCACGCCCAAATGGGCCGAGTTGATGTGCTCATGGTTGCCCGAAGTCAAGTGAACATTCGAGCCATCAATTATCTCCTCCCGGACTACTATGCTGAACTGTTCTTGGGCCTTTACGAACAGAGTGGACCAATGGCGGTCGAGATGGGCTACCAGTACGTTGCCTGGGACGACAACAAGTCCGTTCCATTGGATTAGTCGGTGCTGGACGACATTTTGTTCTCACAGAACCGGGACAACATCAACCGTCTGTACTTTCACCAGCCTCGACTGATGGCATTCCGTTTGAACATGTCTGGTGAGCGGATCCCCGGTCATATCCATTTTGCTTACCCTTTCGAGGTAAGTTTGTGTTTGTTTGTGTTTGTGTTTGTGTTTGTATTTGTGTTTGTGTTTGTGTGTTGTCTTGTCTTGTTGTCCTACAGTTGTGTCACCCTTTTAGGACCCCGTTGATGGTCTACGTCTTCGTTGGGCTGCTGCTTGTCAGGAAGACAAATCTCTTCACGATTTGGAGTGTCTCAACTGCTTTCCCGGGCTGAACCCTACTGCTAATGTGTCGCACGGTCCCAGGTGCATCATCGACACAATGTCTGGCTACGTCTTCCCACCTGAAGAGTCGCTCGTGTTCTTTCAAGAAGGTGAACCTGCTGAAGATGTCGAAGAGCTTCAAGTGGCTTCTCAATTGCCTGATCTTTCTGGTCGTCGTCTGTTGCCTGATGAGTTGGTTGTTTCGACTGTTCGAATGGGACCACCGTATGTGCTTTTACCTGGAATGGCTCGACCTCCTCCACGTAACCGTGAACTCGCCAATCTCGGCATTCGTGCAAGTTTAGATTGTGCCCGAGAAGCTGTGACTGGAATGCGTTGCAAACACGGACGCTATCATCTCAACTTTAGTCGTGCTGATCGTTCACCTGCTGTTGCTGTGATTGGAGAGAACGTGTCACCACCACCTCCACCCACTCTCACCACCACCATCGTTGAAGCGAGCGGCAGTGGAGCCATTGATGCTCAAGGTATGATGCCTCCACCCAATCCCCCGCCGCATTCCTTGTCAGCCGTGGAGCATATCCGCGCCATATCCGTCAGTCCAAGCCGTCACAGTGTCCATTCGGCTTCTGGTGCCTCCGCTCGTACTACCCAGCCAATGTCCATCAGCGCCGGTGGTCGTACTTCTCCTGAGCCGATGTCTGTGGATGATGAGCCGTTGGTGGTCAACCCCTTGGGCAATGTTGAAGATCCGCCGATTGTCCAACTGTTTCGTAGTCCTCGCGTGACCGTCCCTGTCACTCCTCGCTCCGCTACTTTGGCCGGATTTGGCTACATTCGCACTGGTCAACTTGGATCTGATGAGTCGACTTTAGTGCTGCTGCCCTCCACTAAAGGTGTAGTTCCCTCGTCAACCGCAACTTCATCTATTGCTGCTGTACGACACCAGTTCATTGCTCCAGAACCTATGGTCATTAGGGAAACTGATAGTATGAAGTCATTCGGTTTGAACTTGCCTGGTTCATCTAGTCGCACTGGCTCGCGTTCAACTTCTGCTGGACCAAATGGAGAAGGTTCGAGAAACTCGATGGAAGTTGATGCTGCACCTTCTGCTGCTGCTGCTTCGGGAATTGTCAAGTCCGAGCCTCCATCCAGTGCCTTTTCTATGCCCGAGGATTTCCTCTACGACTGTTCTGAGTCCGACTTGTGTCGTGAAGACAATGAGCACGAACCACAACTACAGCAGCAGCGTACTCCATCCATTTGTGTCACTGTTGGCCCTTCATCAATTCCTATGAGTGTTGCGAGTTCGCGTCCTGCCTTGGCACATCTAGTTGCTGACACCTCATCGATGCACATCAACGTTGCATCTCCATCATTGGTGGATCATCAAGTTTCGGATCGTCCCACTGTGAAGGTCGAGTCCCCTTCGGTGTTCTCCTTGGCTTCGAGTTTGGCTTACGACTGTACCGGACAGCAAGTTGAAGGCCAGAGTGCACCTGTGGTTGGTTCTGGTTCGCGTGATGGCACTACTCCACCGGTTACGGCTTCAGGTTCGTTACCCTTTGGTACTTCTTTGCGCTTGAAGAGCGAAACACCGTCTATCCTCTCGAACCCTCCCGACTTTGAGTATGAGTGCGCTAGTGGTAATGAAGATGCTGCTCTTATGGCACCACCGCCAGCGATTAGTTCTTTCCGTGCTCCTACTGTGAAGGCTTCGCCTGCATCTGCGGTCTTTTCTGCTGAATCAAGCCTTGGGTACGACTGTGGTGGAAGTGGCGGATCGAGTTCGACTGTACGCCCTGGTCCTTCCGCGCCTGTTGGTGGTACTTCATCCACTGTCCCGACATCATCAACTGGAACTGGTCGTGTGACTGTGAAGGCTTCTCCATCTTCTTCTGTGTTTTCCGTTGCATCAAGCCTTGGGTACGACTGCGGTGGAAGTGGCCGTTCGAGCTCAACTGTGCCCACTGGTCCTTCCGTGAATGTTGACACTACTGATCCGGCACTTTCGAGTGGAACTGTTTGCGTTACTGTCAAGCCGTCACCATCATCTTTGGTGTTTTCCGTTGCCTCTAGCTTGGGGTATGACTGCGGTGGAAGTGGTGGATCGATTTCATCTGAGCTTCCTCGCCCGTCAGCAATTGTCGGTGGTGCTTTATCCACTGTCCCGACATCATCAACTGGAACTGGTGGTGCGACTGTGAAGGCTTCACCTTCGTCTTCGGTGTACTCCGTGTCTTCGAGCCTCATCTACGATTGCGGTTCAAGTGTCCGTTCGAGTTCATCTGGACGCCCTGATCCGTCTTCGACTGTTGGTGGTACATCATCCACTGGTCCGGCACCCTCGACTGGAAGTGTTCGTGTGACTGTGATGGCTTCTCCCTCATCGTCGGTGTTCTCCGTTGCGTCCAGCCTGGGCTACGACTGTGGTGGTGGTGAAGCCGAGTGCGACACTGCGAGCGTTCTTTCGACTGGTTCGGGTGAGCGCACTGTTGCACCCACTACTTCTGCGGGCACATCTACTTCCCGTGGTGGTTCGATTAAGAAGATGGTCAAGATTGGCTAGCCATCGAGTTACCCTCTCCCACCAAGTTCTCCACGTACAGCTACTGTTGACTTAGCATCCTCGATGGCTACTCCTGCGGATTTTGGTTATGATTGTGCTGCTGATGATGGCGCGGGCACTTTTGCTGTCGGCTCTACTTCTTCCACTGGTCCGAGTTCTGCTGATGGTGGTGGCACTTCGGGCACTGATCAGGCTGGTTCTTCGACTTTGGATGGTGCTTCTGCTGAGTAAGTCTCATGTATCAGTAGTATCACTATTTTCTAGCTTATTATGACAGTTCAACATGATCACTTATCTGTTATCAGTACAACATGTTGTGTAATAGTCATATTCACCATTCTACTGTAACGCACACTGTCACATTACACCCTCATTCTCTTTTTTGTTTACATTTCCATTTTTGCTCTGTAAGACACAACAGCTTAAGTGTTTGACTCTAAATTTGTGAACCAACCATCACACACACACAACACACTGTCCGGTGCAATTGTCCCCAATGTGAGCACCGCCTATTATCATCTGCACAATGCACCGGAAGACAAGCAACATACACGTTGGTCATTGCGGCCTTTAGAACCGTTGTCAAGCATCTGCACCATCTTCACCATCGACACTAGGCGGACAAGCAAAGGGCACACATACATTGTACATCTGCCCCGATGTTGTTGTAGACATAGGGACTATTGCATCCCAAACCCACAAACACCATCGTCCCGACAGTACCCAACAGCCACATCACCATAAGACGGACACAACAGCACGGTCAATACTGAGTCACGGACACGCATTGGGCACACATCTGTACGGTGACAGGTCGGGTGAAGTCAATTGTGTGTCCAATGTGTTGTTTGATTGGTTCCGGTGACTGTGATGGTAATGGTCGACGTCTGCTAAGATGTGCCCGAGAGAGCGGTCATAGCTTGGTGAGAGGTGAAGAGTTAATTGCTAATTTAATTTATTTACGGAGACGCTACTGCCATCTGATGGTTGCGCTTCTCACTATGTTTTGAATAAATTTGAATTCTAATTTAGTGCCTTTAACGGAGACGCTACTGCCATCTGTTGGTTGCGCTTCTCACTACGTTTTGAATAACTTTTAATTCTAATTTAGTTACCTTAACGGAGACGCTACTGCCATCTGTTGGCTGCGCTTCTCACTAAGTTTTAAATAACTTTTAATTCTAATTTAGTGACCTTAACGGAGATGGTGCTGCCATCTGTTGGCTGCGCTTTTCACTACGTTTTAAATAACTTTTAATTATAATTTAGTGACCTTAACGGAGAGTCTACTGCCATCTGTTGGCTACGCTTCTCACTAAGTTTTAAATAACTTTTAATTCTAATTTAGTGACCTTAACGGAGACGCTACTGCCATCTGTTGGCTGCGCTTCTCACTACGTTTTAAATAACTTTTAATTATAATTTAGTAACCTTAACGGAGATGATGCTGCCATCTGTTTTCTGGCAACGACACTAAACGGTGAGTTATGTCTGTATGTGTCCGTTCCTAAGTGTCGCTGTTGGATATGACCCGTTTTTTTTCGGGAACGTTTGTTAGGCCTTTAACCTGCATTGTACACGAAGTGATGTGTCCATGTGGTGGTGGTGTTGTGATGGTTGCGGTTTTGTACCGATTGCTCCCTCTGCCGTGACCAGTGAATGTGACATGGTGCAATGGTAGACCCTTGCACACCTTGTGACCACTGCCACCCACCACTTGTGTTCTGTTGCACGGAAAAATTGGCACTTTTCGGTGTTGCCATTGGTGCCGTGACCAGTCAATGTGACATGGTGCAATGGTAGACCCTTGTATGTAATAGCCGTGATTACCCGATTTGTGACTATCGACACCCAACTGCACCGCCACAACCCATTCGACAATCACATTCGCCTGCACCTAACAGTGTCCGCCTGCCGCCGACAACTGTGAGAGAGTGACAGAGTATGACCGACTGAACATGGCACGGAATGATTGAACCAACACGAAGATTGTCTCGATGACATACGAATACACTACGAACACACAGATCGAATGTGTGTTTTGTGACACAGGTGGACACAAGAAAAGAAGACCACCTTCACGAGTGCATATGCTACTCATACCAAGCAAATTGGAGAGCAGGGCAATCCCCAAATTCAATCCCAACAACCACCACCACCAAGACCATCGGACAGTATCCAACAGTCACACAATAGACTCACAAATGCCCAGTCTGGATACCGATATTGGGATCATTGTCTCGAATCCACACCACCACCATCGACAACTCTACTATTCACTCACACAACCGACACAAAAGTACCCAATCATGGAAAACTGAAACCCTCAACCAAGTGTGCACTCAAACCTTAGTTAGACGTTAACCTTCCAATTCCTCGTAACCTTAAGTTCGAGGGCATTGATGAGCGGCTCAAGTAGACTACCGCGATGGAGGTTGTCGTGTGGTATGTTGTTCCATTACTTGTCCACACCAGTTGACTCAACAGTGCCACCAGTGGTCAGTTGCACTTCAATTCGAGGCACTCCATCAGTGGCAGTAGTAGTAGCAATGTCGGTAAGCGATGCATCCGCAGCAATAAAGCGATCCTCAATCAATTAAGCAGAAAAGTGTGACTGTACGTTCAGTTGGGTCTCGAGATGGTCGAGGGAAAGTTGAGGCCAACTCAGTACTAGTCGCAATAGTGGAAGCACCGTCGGCAGTGGACAATTGCGGCGGTGATCACATGAGATGAACCAGTGTCCAGTGGGGGGACTCGGCTTCAGTAGCATCATTGGAAGGCAGTTGATCACCGGTGGCGAACGCAGACGTAGCAGGGGCACAGGCTGTTGGGCATGTTGAGTGGCGCAAACAACACAGGGAACCTTGACGGTAACATTAGTAGAAGTAGTCGGTGCTAGGGTGATGCTGGACGAGTCGCCAATCTGTTCAGAGATGAGCTTTGATTGAGGATAGCAGATGACTACAAGGGGGCTTGAGCATACATCCGATGGTTCAAAAGGTGAGTGGTGCTGCATGTGGCACAAAACAAGGACGGGCACTCAAGCCCAACTATGCATCAGTACGCACGGGTGCCAAGCTATCCCAATCTGTGAGCCGAGGAATGATACACCGAATCTACTGCCGAAACCGAGCCACTGAGGAGCCTCAAGAGGAGAGGAGAATGGATATTTGGTAATCCAGATCAATCGATACCCATCTATTAGACAAATTGGTTCTGTTTGTCTGCACTAAGCGGTAATTGACCGATTGGCAATGCCATTTAAATTGGTACGTGCTGGGCACTGGTTGTGTTGACTAGTGACAGTGCTCGTGTGCGCTCTTGCACTGTATTGTCTGTTGCGATGACCGGCACCATGTTTTCAATGATCTTGCTGGGCTCGGTGAAAGATAGATCCGAATGTGAATCAATCGTACACGACAAGACTACGTTGGTGTGCGATACGATCTCTGCAGATGGAGGTTCCGCTTGATTTGCTCTAACTTGACAGAAAGAGAGTCGTTTTACACCGTGACTGGTCGCTCCAAGTCGCCTTCAGCTGTTTGATTGGGTTGACCGTACGAATTGTCAAGGTTGGCACTGGGTGCACAGCGAACGTTAGCTTCTGGTCGATGGTAGCAATCTTGCAGGGCCGGTGCGGTGTTTTTGCCGCCCTTGCCCGGAACCGAGCTGCCGCCCCCTAAAAATGTTACCTTGGTCCCCCAAGGTAACATTTTACTTTTTCAACAAAGATGAGTCTATGGAATGAAGTTGCTAGTAGTATGCCATGTTTGTACCACAAAGAGGCACGGATTGTCTCGCAGGATAAAACTCATAGGCCTGAGTGTGGCGAGTTCTACAAATTTAAAGCGTAATTTTTTGTTGTTGCTAAACTTTTGCTAGCTAGTTGCGTTCGAAATTAACCCTCGTCTCACCCAGTGTAGAACATTCAACTTTCAACTCACAACCCTCGATCAAACTTTGATCACTTAGCCTTTGAACAACGCTGAGTCCTAGATCAATCAATAAAGCTTACGTTGTATCCTCATACGCGGTTCACGGTTTGAGTGAAAGGGCCCCTACTCATAACATACAATCACTCATATTATACGCACAAACAAATTCAACCTTTGATTCAAACCAATGTGTACTGTTATTTCCTGTGCTTGTGCCCGCGTGAATTCGTCACACAAGTGTCCTGAAAACCAAGTATTGTATTCAAGTGAAGATTGACTTGGGAACCAGCAACTGAGAAACGTCGTCGTCGTCGTCATCGTGCGATTTAATTTATTTATTGCATCTGAAAAATTTAAAAATAATAATAACAAAACTCATGCAAGTTGTCGTTTATAATACAATCGAGAGACATAAAAGAGAGACTAAAGTGAGACAAATTTCACGTCGTGCGATTAATGGTTAATAAAATCAACAAATTGAATTGAATAATTCTACTGGCCCGTAAATTGTAGATTGTACGGATTGTTCCGTGAGGATAGCTCCGTGCGGATTGTTCCAGGAGTGAGTTTAGTGAGGCAAAATTCGTTCGTTACGTTTTATTTCGTTTGTAAACCAGGGTTAGCTTGCTACTTCTTGACTTATCCATGATTCAGATGCTCTAGGTCGGGAGAGGCGCTTGAATGCAATAATCGGAATTTAATATCTCAGATCCGTCAGTCCAAAGCTACCGTAATAGATCAAAGAAAAAAAAACGAACTGACAAAACAGGAAACAGACAGGATGCGTATTTGTGGTCAAGAACCAAAAAACAGCATCCACCTTCATGGAACATTTCGCTTGGACCACGAGTGCAGCGTCTTTCATCCTGAACTACTAGCAATTAAGAATGCTTCACTTGGTGCCTCGAGAAACAAGATGAAGGCCACAATTAAAAGTGACTCAGAGTCCCTGAAAGCAAATGCCAATAAGTTAAATCGAAACATACTCGCAGTTGAAATCCGGAAACTTTTTCGACAACACCCCAACCACATACCTATGCCTGAGTTGGGTGAAGGCACATGTTGGGATCGAAGGAATCGAGGAAGCCGACAATTTGACCAAGGAAGCAATGAATCTGAACACAATTTTGTACAACAAGATTCCGCCATCATATTTCTTGCAAGTGATGAGCCAAGAAGCGAATTCTGAATCGCGATGTGTGAGTTCAATTAGCCGAACACACCCCGATCCACTTGATCAGCAAATGTCCTTTCTGGGCAAGACGTATGCACGACTTTGAAGCCTTTGTCAACAATAGGGACAAGCGAATAAGTATTTGGTTTGTATATTTTTATGCAATATCTACAAATTGTTACGTTTTCATATTAAAATTACGATTCCTAAATCTCAGGGTCATAGGATAGCGGCTTGATACCTACCAAAAAATGTCGACGGTTTCCGCATCCTTGCCCTAGATAATAATTTCAAGAGTTACAGAAATCAATGCTGCAGTTTTAAGACGAGACAAGTAACCACTCCGTCAGTTTCATTTTAGTTCACTCAGCATTCATAGATCCAATCACATATCCAATTGTCCGTTCTTGGAATTGAGGATCGAGTTAATTATCACCAAATGTGACGATATCGACCAATTTGGGAAATCTTTCTAAAAAACAAATTTTAGGATAGAGTTCACCAATTTGAAAATGTAAAAAAAATTATGGGGGTACCCCTTTTCATACAAAAGTTTAAGACCAAAAAATCAAGGGTGGACTACCAAGGGTCTGGAGATCCACTCAAGTGGAACTCCGTCCCAAAAGTTTCCTCATTCCTGATTTAAACCTCTGTTTATGCTTACATCGGCAATTGCCATAGAGGTCAATAAAGTTACTCTCAAAAAAGTTACCGCACTTGACAGGGTGACTTGGCAACCTAATTTGGCAGGTGAAAAAATTCCTTGGCATACTCCCTAATTGATTTATTCATGTCCTTGAGAATTGTGGCAGTAAAGTCTTCATTTACTAATTGATGCAGGAACTTTGATATGACATGAACTTCTTAAGTGACTTCAACTGGACAAGACCATTGTTGATCAAACAAATTCGAATATTATCATCAATTTTTAGTGGCCACGAACTTAGGTCGTCTGTGTCATATGTGGCAAAAGAAACCGAATTGTTAGAAACTGATTGGTTCTTCTTCATTCTTCCTTCAACCGGCATCCAACTTCCAATCCACAACCGCCCATCTTTCCACCACTTCCATTTCCCTCCACCAGCCACTTTGCCGCCCTTTCGGACATATGCCGCTCGGACCATTTGCCGCCCCTTAGACCTTGCCGCCCTTGCCCGATGGCAGAAAAAAATGACTTGCCGCCGGCCCTGTTCTCGCTTCACCTTTTACCACCACTGGACTGTTGGACACGGGCTTCATAAGCCCAGTTGTTGCTCCTTCTGATAGTGGCCTCGACAACACCGTCACCAACATGTAGTGGCGGTAATTAGGTAAGACTGTCCATTATCGATATGATGTCCCATTGAAGGTCCGGTGCCCATTGTAAACGGTGCATACACAAAAGAAGGCCGTTGAATAAAAAATAAGCAAATCGACCAAATATTGTTGCCATAATAGAAGATTCGATACCTGGCTGCATTGTGGTGTGAAACGATTGATCTAAATCGGGTTTGAATTTGTGCCATTTGATTCACAGCGGTAATTCTGGAAAAGATGACTGTTGGGTGTAGGGTGAGCTAATAAACAAAAATACAATCTAAAGTGCCACACTTTCAGAAATACAACACACTTACTCTGCACTCGAGTGCCTCGTTCCTTTCCTTTCTCTTTCAGTGACATCTGCTCTATTGGGAATGTCTACCAAAGCTACCAACGCCATGGAATGAGGGATTCGTCGGTTCAGCTTTGACGCGTTGTGTGTCGTGTCTAAGAGAGATGGAGTAGTCAGATTAGTGATGATCGAGTTGATTGACAATGCAAACACATACGAGGATCGATCGAGTGGAGCCATTCATTCAGTAGGTCCAGTGCTGTACTGTTCGATTCGTCATTGTCGGACAGCACAATGATGTCATCCAACTTGGCCAGTTCGATTAACAATGGATGCAATGACCTGCTGCACTTGGGCTCTTATGGCACGAGTCTTAGATCGAGTCGATTTGGTCCAGCGTTGGCATCGGTACTGTGTGTAATAAAGAGAGCAGATTGTCTGTTGCACATGTGTGCTTGCTTTGATTTGACTTGTAATACTTGGTTCCCTCGCCTCGACTTGTCCTCCTCTGGCTTCAGAGTAAGAGTTCAGAGCTTTTTTCAAATTACAGGCCAACTTGTGCTGAAAATTTACAAAACGTGCTAAAAATACTATTTATTTAAAAATGGAAAATTGATCCAAATCAGTGCAAATCGCGGATCTCTGATTTACACTGATTTTCTGTGATTTGCTGTGATTTGCTGTGATTTGCACTGATTTGCACTGATTTGCACTGATTTTTACATTTTTAAATAAATAGTAACATTTATCAAATGCTTCACTTGACCATTGCTGAAACACTCGTATGGGATTTGTGAAATACAAAAATAGTCTAAAATAATAATAAAAATAAATTAAATAAAATAGATATTATTTTGTTTTATTTTAATTTTATTTGCTGTTTGTTTTTTATCCTTCACTTTCATTACGACATCGTAGTGTTAAAACCTGCTTGTTTCTTCGTCAACAGCAAAAAAAAAATCAAACAACCAAAAAGCGAATATCTCTTGCCCAACAAATTCAAATTATTGGCAAAGCCAAGAGTCAAAGCAACTTCGACAACAATTTCCTACGTCAACTTCCATCTACAAGAAGAACAGAAGAACAAACTGCAGAGAATTTTGGTGGGTTATTCCCAGACCAAGGATGGCCGATCAGTGGCCCCAAGGTCTGCCAGAGGGGGCGGTCTTCCAGGTGGCTACCATCAACGCCATTAGTGCCAATGCCTCCATGTTGTCGATTGTGTGGCATCCCACCTGGCAAGCAGCTGCAGCGATTCAAGACCTCCAAGCCTTGGAACAGTTCCATGTTCGGATGGCTCATGCTGCTGATGACGAGTTCGTGCTAGGTCTCCTCATCGAGGACATGAACGCCGAAATTGCCCACTTGGCTGCATTCTTCTACGTAAATGGTGGCGCTGATGAGCCGGAACACGATGGGCAGGGTGGGATTGCTCAGGTCGTTGGCAATGAAGTTCCGGCTCAAGTTTTTCACGGTGGAGTCAACATGGAGGTCGAAGAAGGACAAGGCGACGACCACGAGGACGAAGAAGATAACGGATGGCCTGTGGCCGAAATAATTGGTGTTCGGCTGAATGCCGGTCAGCGTGAATACCTGATTCGGTGGGCCAGCACCGGCATCGCCCTTTCCGCTCTGGTGGCCAATGACGAGCTCTATCTTCTAGTGCACCTGCACGTGTGCGCAGCACTGGACATACCGCTCACTATCCCAGAAGTTGGCTTGGCCGCCAGGATCCGTCAACTTCGTGGCTTGCTGCTGCGCTTTCGCGCAGAGTTCCCGCAAGCACAACAACACTGAAGTTGGCGGGTAACGTGACCCTCATTGGCATACAGACGTGGGATGACGCATACAACGTTTTGCTCATCCGGGAGGTTTCGTTGTCTTGTATGCCTTTGAGTACCATTCGTGAGCAATACCAAACACAATAATTTACACATAATCTACACTCTTCCCCTTTTCACCTTCCCAAACCAAAAACAGACAACCACACAATACTAATAACTTTATACCATAATTAAAAAACTCGAAAAATCCTTGTCTATTAGTTTTTTACTATTGTATTGCGCGTGCGCGGAAAAGTACTGTTATGATGACTCATTTGAAGAGCAAATAGTCGTGGCTTGTCTTGTTCGTCACTTCTTGTCTGGCTTTGCTCGCGTTAGTTTGATCTTTGTATTTGTCTTGTTGCCCTCCCGAACTAAATGTCTCGCCAACTTCGGAAGCCTCTACCTCATGTCATCATCGTGTATCACTAGACTCTGTTCTATTTCCGTAAACCGAATCAATGCTGTGTAAATGGCTAACAAGTCCTGGTTTTATTGTTGGCTTGCTTCGATGAACACTACCGGCAACATTCGGTACGAAGGCACTCTATACTCGGTGGACACCGACAGCAACACTATTGGACGGGCGCAAGTTCGCACCTGTGCCACAGAAGATCGACAGCAGATTGACTTGCGGTGCAAGTCGTGTTTTCTGCCACTTCTACTGGGTTGCACACAGGCATTACATTTCAAGATGACGAACACTCGCAAAGTGATAGTTTGAACATTACAAACTGCCATTCGTGCGTTCATTTACTTAAAAGTTAGTTCGACTTTGAACAATCCCACAAAGAGTACCAATTGTTGGAGTGCAAACCACAAGCCAACTGGACATACTTCGACAAGTTTGTCTCATTCTTCAATAGTATCTCGTCGTACGTTGCTGGACAAGGAAACGGCGTGCCAAGCCTCTTCTATCTAAAGAAGATATTAATTTTGGGAAGTCACAGATGGAGTTTAAACTGGTAGAGAGCCAATTGGAAGTACTCAAACTTGATTGCATTGGTGGCACAGTTTCATCAACTGATTTACAATCTATTCAGCCACAAAGTCACCTGGGAAGTCGCAACAACCTCGAAACTCAACCTAACTCAACATCTGACATCAGTAACCTAACCTAACCTAACTGTGGCACTCTGGAGACGGCCCTAGGGGAAGAGCACTACTTTTAGGGTGACTGTGGCTTCCTGGCAAGGTCCCAACGGTCGCGATCCGTTTGGAACCACTGGACACTTGATTGTGATCGAGGTGGCGAGTTGATTATCAAGGCACTCAGTAATAAACAACACAGGTATTCATTTGCTCAAGTACTTTATTAATCACATCAATACAAACAAGTCAATCATTTACACCATTTCATAGATACAGAAACGGTTGCTCAGCGTTCTCGTTGCTGGCTTACGACCGTCTCCCTGATCCACTTTCATTGCGTTCGCTTTTATCTTCAATATGTGTGTCTATCGGCTCATTATATAGAACAGGTTCACAACTGCGTACTGGTCCAGCTGGTGCTTTGCCATTGGATTCGACTCCAACAGTACAAATCGGTTCCAAAGCGGCCATATTGGATCCTTCTTCTAGGATCTAGTCCATTTCGTGGACCAAACAGGCGACTCGCTTGCCTAAAACGCCACACTATCCTCCCTTTTCTCTTGAGCTTTTAAAGTAGAAATAGGTTAATTGGTTAATTCAAACAATAGCCCGCTGTACAGTCGAACAGTGGGATATGCAGATTGCATAATAACTGAACAAACACTACTAATTGTTACATTATATTATTTAATGTCATCACTATACAGTTGTCAAAGCAGGCAGACAAGGAAAGATATGAACATAAACAATCAATCTGCACTTGAGATCAAAATAAAGAATAGGTCCTAGTGACCATTTACAATCAATAAAGAATATATATAAAAGTAAATAAAGAAGTGATGGTAATGAATTATGACGCTGGTTCATTCAAAATGTGTAAAAGAAAAGAAGAGGGGAAAGATAGGGTGTTAAGTGTAATACTAAATAAATGAAAGAAGAACTCAGCGTCAAATATTATTTGCTCACTCGGTAATATTGAAGGTCGAGTTGAGCACGGTCTCTTGTGAGTCGTCGACATCTGTGATGGTGACGGTGTTGTCGAGGCCACTATCAGAAGGAGCAACAACTGGGCTTATGAAGCCCGTGTCCAACAGTCCAGTGGTGGTAAAAGGTGAAGCGAGAACACTGTTGGCAGTGCTAGAGCCGGCGACCGAGCCGTCCTGTCCCACCAACGAAATGCTAGCGATTGTACCATCAGGACTAGCTGGAATGATGTCGACTCTGTTGTCAAAATGTACACGATTGCGCACCGGTGGCAGAGGAGCACGTCGAAGTCGATCTTGAATGGCCTGAATCGGTACGTTCTGGTAAATTGGCTCGGTAACTTGGGCCTGAGCCCGTGCTTCGGGGATGTCATCTAAAAATTCGGCAAGCCAGTCAGGTTCCTCATTCGGTTCGGGCAGTGCCACCTGTGGCGCGTCAACAAGCATTAATGGCTGAACTCGTGGCTGTTCGTTGGCCTCCAATTGATTAGCAATGGGCTCTTCCTCGCCCTCGATTACTACATATCGTCCATTTTCATTAGCGTCCACACCACCAATGGCCAATGGCTGTTCAGCAGCAACTCCCGGGGGAGCCTCAATTGCGATCACACCATGTTCTCCAAGGCGCTGGTCAACCAGAGCTCGAAAGCTCCTTCCAAACTCTTCATATTGCCGACCCACCGGAGTATTAGGACGGATAAATACTGCTCGGAGCATCTCCAAGAATATTCTCAATTGGTACATTGAGATGGTCAATGTACGAGCGGCCAACCGTCCTTGTTCAACAGTACGATTGACTTGTTGCACACGATCTCGCACAGCGTGTTCCACAGCGAGGTCGGCTTCTTCTCGTACGGCTCGAGCCCGATTTTCATTGATATAATACACCACAGCGATCGCGATCGACAGGCCCAACAGCCACATAATTTCGGAGCCTTCGAATAGAGCCATAAACCACCATCCCTCATGGTCGGGCGGTCCAGTAGTATTCTCAGTACCGTTCATGATCGGGACTGCGGTAACATTTTCCATCGGGACAGTATGGCCATAACAGCTTGGGTCACGTTTTGTACAATTTCTTGTGTGACATTATACGCCTCGGTCACACCTACAGTAATAGTTTCAGTCGCATTTCGGAGTGCCTCTTAAGTGACGTTCAAAGCACTAACCATCCCACCAGTCATGGCCTCAGTAGCATTGTCCACGATTTCGGTGATTCGTGGCCAGTCATCACGGTTCAAAGTCAGCCGAAAGTTTTGGTAGTCGATCTGGGAGCCATAAGGGACCAACGAGAAATTCTGTGCACAATCGCGAGTCTGTGTAGTATTGATAAAGAATGTCCCGTTGCTACAGCGAACATGGACACCATCCTGGAAGCCGGTCAGGGTAAAATTGCGAGAGAGGCGCGGGTCATTCGGCCCCATCAAACGGGTAATCGACCGAATCACAGTGTCCGGTTCAGGTGACTCTTCCGGGAGCATGCCACGATTCTCCATGAGATAATCAGTCCAGGTTGTCGGAGGCATTTTGAAATAACTTCGAAAAGTTTGGTTGGCGAGTAAAATCGAAACGCAGAACAGCAAAAAAGGAAAACTGATTGAGGTGACACAGACAAATTTGTCAAATGCGCATTAGTGGCTCAATCAATGCGATAGCAAGACGAAAGTGACTGAGTGCGTGAGATAACCTTGCTTTTATACTGCTGGCACAGCCAATGACTTGATGTGGGGCTGCTGTTGTGGAAGGTTCTAGAGAATGACCTCATGACTGGTCAAAATGGAGGGGGTCGTAAGTCTCACAATAGTCAACACATGCGCAGTCGCATCTAAACTACTTTCTTCTTTTTGGGTTATTTTCTTTAGTTTTATTCTTTTTATTTTGATTTTCAATTCTTTAAATTCTAACTACTTAGGGATAACTAATCTATAGGATATATTAATTAATCAAGGTAAATGTGCTGAATTATAATGCAGTGAATATGATAATATTGATATAAATTCCTGAGGGGTCGTAACGGTACATCGACTATTTTGCATGGCAATGACCGTACTTTTGAGCGAGGAGGAGGTAGTTGGTTCGTTCGCTTCATGTCAATTCAACTGCGTAGTGAGTATTCAATGATTAATAATATTAATAATTATTTCTATTTCTAGGTGTGAGTGATATGTTGTTGTGTGTTATACGATTCAAATCGGTTTCATGTACATGAAGTGTAATATGTAAGTGTTTTATCTAATGTTGATCTACTGTTCCTCTTGTGATCTCAATCTTTGAACATATAATCGGCAGCTGTTTGGCTCCGATTTCCACTTGAATTGGTTATTTGGGCTAGATCAATCTCTTCATAACGTATATTTGATCTGCGTGATTTTGGTTGAGGCATGAATCTAGCTTGGCAATAGAATTTCGTAATAATCAGTAATATTGTCAGTAATAGTGCCGTTATTGGAGAAAATGTGACTGCCGGCGCATATCTTCCATTGATGCGGCCACCATAATCGAAATTCCTTAACCTGTCCATAATTCCATAAATATATGCACCCAGATTAAACACTTCTTCCTCTATTACACGAAATTGTGTCGATTCGTTCTCAGCAGGATAGTTAAGGTTTCTATTTGTTCTGTATAGAAACGTAACCGAATCTGGTTCATTTGACAGAGTTTGGTTGCCAACTGTAACGGTACGTGATTTTGATACTCTAAAAGTACCATCGTTGCAATGAAATTCAAGGCCACTTTGTCTAATCGTTTCATTGTGGCAGTGAATATAATAGTTGTCTCTGTCAGTTCTGGTTTGGACCGACACTTGTGGCGGTATATCTTCCCCTCTCGCTAAGCATTTTGATTTTGTAAACTGGTTGTCATGGTTTGCTCTCGTACACGTTCTAGGGTTAGTGGATTGTATGACAACATTTCTCACCGAATCGACAGAAGTAGTCAGTACTTGCTCAATGCAGTCTTGCTGCTGCTCCTGTACAATATACTCAGGTCCATCATATTGGTAGATACACTCTACATTTTCTTCAGTTCTCACTTGTATAAATGGATCTTCTCTCAGCACTGTTCTGTTCTTTCTTACACTCGTAACCGTGAACTCGAGTGAGAACACTTCAGCAGATTGGCGTGTACATCTTGTACAGTTGCGGTGAACAATTCCGGTCGACAGTCATTGCAGAGTTGGGTCAATGATGTAGGGAATAGAACATTAAAATCTTTATCCATTAGGCCCCTTCTGAATTTTTTAAAGAATTCCAGCATTTTATCTCTTATATTTTCAAAGTCATTGTACAGTTTTTTTAATATTCTTAATTCGTCGACAGGATCGGTTGTATTTTCACGAAGTGCTTTCATTTTTAATTGATCAATTCTGTCCTGGCCAACTTGCACTAGTGATTGTGACGCTACCACTCTATTCAGTTCTGTCCATTTCGCCTCTGTATTGAGATCTCCTCGAATGTCGTCTGGGTTCATATTTGATCAAAATAGCGAATTGTTCGAGTAAATTCCAAACGACACATGTGCGAAAACTAGGTTTAGTAATAAGTTTTGCTGTGTCGTCTCATTGTTTGCTCTTGCTCTTTCTAGTGCTTCATTCTCGGCTGACATTCCATTTGCAATTCCTATTTTTGAAGCTACAAAGTGAGTGGACAATTCTCTCAAAAAGTTTCCGATATTGCTCTATCTTCAGTTCTCTTGTATGGATTACGAAGGTTTTGAGGGAGTGTGCCATTTCCAGTAATAGTCAGTTTCATGATGTCATCACATATAGTTCTAGAGTGTACTGCGAACATTACTTTGTATTCGTTTCCAATG
This sequence comes from Rhizoglyphus robini, assembly GCA_023373905.1. Lineage (NCBI taxonomy): Eukaryota > Metazoa > Arthropoda > Arachnida > Sarcoptiformes > Acaridae > Rhizoglyphus > Rhizoglyphus robini. Next base: position 70,963 of record JAKIJQ010000278.1, on the reverse strand, counting down.
ACGTTCATGTTCACCGGTCTCCATAGGACCGAATTTACTCTTTCAATTCCACTGACTGGGGTGATCAATGCACAACAGACTAGCAGTATGGTGGTAGCTAACAGGATTTTGTGGATTGTGCGTCGTGGTTCATTATGTTGTTCTGTACTGCCGAACCGTCGACTGTAGTGCTTTAGTTTCGATGCATTCACGATTCTAGAGCCGTCGTTGTCTATTCTCACTGTGTTGTTCTCATTCACTTCTAATATTTTATACGGCCCAAGGAATCTGTATGTGAATTTGTTCGTGCCTGTTCCTGCTGCTGTGCTGTCGTCTTGAAAGACTACGTCATCGCCAACTTTGAAATTTGGTTCTATGTAGCTCGCGTCATAGTTGCGTTTGCGTCGTGTGTAGTTGTCATTTAGGTTTTGTTTTACAATTTTATCAAGGAGATTTAACTCCTGGTTCGTGAGCTTAATCTGTGTGTCATCTGAGATTAGATTAACGTCTGTCGGCATTACTGGTCGTCTCCCAAAGAACACTTCGCATGGCGTAAAGCCAGTTGTCTCATGCACTGCTGTGTTGTGTGCATATAAAATTGCCCTCAATAAGTGTGGCCAATTAGCTTTCTTGGGATTAATCTCTATCGTAATCATATCTCCAATTGTTCTATTAATTCTTTCGGCGGTACTGTTCCCAGCCGGATAGTATCCCTATGTTTGTTTGTGTTTAATATTGAGTTGTTGCAAAAGAGCTTTTTGCAATTCACCTGAGAAACCCTTATGTCTATCTGTCTTGATATACATTGGCGCCACACAGTATGTGAATATGATCTCATTGATGATAAATCTAGCAGTAATTGCAGAAGTCTGTGCTGAAACTGGTCTTATTATTACGAATTTAGTATACTCGCATGTTGCAACTATTATGTATTGGTAGTTTCCTGATCTTTTAAATGGTCCATTGCCACAGTGTGGAACGGCCATAGCGAGCTAGTGAAAAGTAGCGAGCCAAATCGTTTCTGATTGAGTGCCTTACGAATCTGGCATTTGTGACATGTTCTGACATATTCCACTATATCTTTGTCACAATTTGGCCAATAGAAGTTGTTTATAAATCTCTTAATCGTTTTCTTTGGTCCTACATGTGCAACATAAAAGGGGTCATGCAAGTTACTAATCAATTCATTTCTCATGGCAACTGGAATGAATGTTCTCAGCTGTCCATTCCGGCTTATGTTGTACAAAATGCCATGCTCAAGGATATATTTTTCTTTAAGTTCTTCAGTATTCATCTTTTTAATTATTTCTTGAGTCTCAAAAACATTGTCTTGTGCTTTCTTAATATCCTCACGTCTAGTGTCAATGATTTTAATTAGCATAATCTTTGCTGGGTCATTCTCTGGCCCATATAGATCAGCTGACACCAATGGTTTACCAGGTGGGTGTCTACTAAGAAAGTCAGCGAAATAGTTCTCTGATCCTTTAATTAGATGTATGTCATATTTATATGCAGCCAACTGCCAGATGGCACGCGCCACTCTATCGTCTCGTATGTACGTACGACTACATATGTAACTCAGCGCATGATTATCGACGAAAATGTCGAATTTGGCGACTTTCAAAATGTCGGCAAAGAACTCTATCGAGGCTGTCACAGCTAAAAGTTCTACCAGATAGACTGGGTACCTACTCTCAGCGTCCGTTAGGCATCGAGAGTAGTATCCTATCGGGTGTTCGCCATTGCCAGTATCCTGTTTCATGACACCCCCTATACCGATACCACTGCCATCAGTATATAGATGTACGGGGAACTTTGAATTGTAGTGATATATAACTGGCTCTTTCGATATTACGCTCTTTAGTCTATCCAGTATCTCTTGGTGTACTTCTGTCCATTTGAACACTGCGTTCTTTCTAGTTAGTAAGTTGAGTGGTCGCAGATCGAAACTGAATTTTGGGACAAATCTACGCACATAGTTCAGTACACCAAGAATTGCCTTCACGTCTGTTACGTTGCGGGGTGGAGTGAGCCCGTTCACTTTAGCAATAATGGAGGGCGCCGGACTGACTGTCTTGCCATCTACACGGAAGCCAAGGAAGTGAACTGCCTTCACTCCAAAGCGGCATTTGAAGAGGTTCAAAGTAAGTCCACTTTTGACCAAAACACCCAAAATTTGGTCAAAACGTTCCAAATGTTCTGCGTAAGAGCTTGCGTAGATCAAAAGGTCGTCCACGTAAGTTACACAGTGAATAAACTTTAGGCCCGACAAAATGGTATCTAGGACCCTGGTGAACGCCTGCATACTAATGCTAAGACCATAAGGAGTATATAAAAATTCCATTAAACGCCCAGTATGTGTGACAAAGGCTGTCAATTGCCGTGACACCTTGTCCAACTTAATCTGGTGGAATGCGGAATTCAAGTCTATTTGGGAAAAGTAAACTGAGCCCTGCAATGCATCTATGCACATTTGGGTGTCTGGGGTCGGATAAGAATCGAACAATATCATTTCATTAAATGATCTATAGTCAATGCAAATCCTAGGTTTGGGTGGTATACTTGCATCTAGGCTCTTTCGATAGACAAGTACAACTCTCGAGGCCCATTCACTAAAGCTCTCCTGCACTATTCCCTGCTCAACAAGCTTGTCTACTTCATCCTCTATTATTTTGATCTTCTCTTTAGTAGCCCTAGGAGGTCCACATCGAACCGGTTTAGCATTCGGCTTCAAGGGAATGTGGTACTCAATTCCACGTGCACACCCAATAAACCCATTAATTGATATGACTCTTTGATGTTTATCTATGACAACCATCAGTTGCTCCTCTTGTTCAACAGTTAGGTCTTTACCTATGGCAATCACTTGATCTTTGAACATAACTTTACGAATCAATTCGCCATCCTCATTTGCCTCGGACAAATAAGAGATTGAGCCATTCTGAAAGTCCTCTGGGTCATAATCAGATTTTATAAATGGGTCCTCCTCCTTAAAGTTCAAAATATCTTCTTCTTCAATAGTCTCTGCCAACTACTTGGTCTTTCTTTATTACTCTTTCTCTATTTTCATTATTGAGTATTCCCACTTGCACTTTTCCATTCTCTTTCACATCAACTATTGAGTTCTGACAGACAAACTTGTTTTTGACTCCATAATGGGCATCATCCCATCCAGTCAAAAGATCTTGTCCAGGAGTATTCAGATTTCTAGATACATTAGCCTGAATGAACATGATCTTTCTAGGTCCGATCACTACTTCCTCAGATGCGTGCAACATTCTTCTAACGGGTTTTTTCTGTATAATTTTGCCTGTCTCATGATCAGTGAGTAATCTAAATTTTCTCATAAGGTCGGATCCTATTACTACTGGGAAGATGTAATTCTCAGCCACAACAAAATCACACACTATTTTCACTTTATTAATGCAGACACAGATCTGAAGTTCTCCTATTCCTATCAATCTCACACCATCAACTCCCCCTTGCATTGGAGTGATTTTGTGTGCCCATTGCTCTACTAGTTTTGAGTCTATTACATTAGTCTCTGCTCCTGTGTCAACAAGTGTGTCTTCGCATTTTGCATATCCACCAATATCAGTCTCAGTTATCAAGTTCCTTCCCTTATATTGGGTTTTATTAATTTTGACTCTAATATTTGGGTCTTTTTCGTACTGAATGAAATGGATCACTGCACTGACGGGTTTCTTTTTAGGACCTTGCCCATAGATTGATATTCTATTTGGATCATTCGGATCATGGGCTGGTGATGGTGGTACAGGAATCGCATTAGAAGGACCTGGTTGGGCAGGTGGTGCTGGTAGTCTAGGCTGAGCGCGCTGCGGTTCATCGGGGAATCTAACATGAGGTGCATTATTATTATTTCTATTCCAGTTGTTTCCATTGTAATTTCTATTTCCCTGATTATTATTGTTTCTATAGTAGTTACCGTTTCTTTTATTATTGTTTCTATTATTATTATACCCTTGTCTATTACGATTGTTGTTTCCCTGATTGTTTCGGTTAAAATTATTGCCCCATCTATCCTGGCTCTCATTCACATTATTGTTGTTATTTCTAGGATTACTATTACTATTACTTTGATAACTCGAAGTTGTTGGTTGATCATTTCGTTTATCAAGTAGGCCCTCCTGCCATCTTGCTAATCTCTTGTACATATACAACTCCTGGGCTTCAGTCAGTGGATACTCTGAGCATTTCAATTCTCCTTCTAATTCTAGTAACTCAGCCATTGACATAGGGGGTTCTCCTGTCTCTCTTTCTTGAATCTCTGCTGCCGCGTTTGCCTTATGTATTAGATTCATTCTAACTACACGACTATGTATGGCACCCATTTCCGTCTGAACTTTATCTTCTATTCTCTGAGCCTGATTTTCTAATGGGTCAAAACCCGTTATGTCTTCACTTTGCATTACCATCAAATAAGTGAGTGGTAATTTCTTACAGATCCTTCGAAACCAGTCATCATAATCACCTGCTCTATCTGCTAGCTCTTTAAACTCACTAATAAAGAATGGCAATGGTTTGTTTTTCATCAGTAAATTCTCTAATTCATCGGCAGCTTTCTGTTTCTCTTCTCGTCGATCATACTTAATACATAAGTCCCTCTTCATACTCGCAAATCGTGTTTGTATTTGCTCATCACTATCAAATCTACAGAAATGGAATTTATTATATTTGTACCAAATATCAGCATCGCCCTGGAGAAGGGTTGGAAAGAGTTTCACTATTGTCCTTATATCATACCTTCTCTCGTGACATATGGTCTCAAAATCTTCTAAAAACTTTTCCACTTTCTCCGACACATTGTCTCCAGAAAATTTAGGGTGTTTATCTGACATTGGGATGAACTGTACTTCTAATGGATGTCTAAAGTAATCCGTATTGTGGTGCTGCTGCAATCTATTAGGACTAATGCGACATGAGGCAGAAGGATCATGTGAAAGTGCATTAATGATTTCTTTCGCTCGTCTATTATCTTTCTCAAGCTTTTTGTCAGCTGCTCTCCGTTCTCTAGCTTTTCTACTGAACACACTAGCTATAGCAATGAATGCGGTGTGAAAGAATGTTTTACCCATTTTGAGATTATGGATAATCAAATACCATTTAGGTTACATGGGCAAATACAGCAAGTACTGTTTAAATGTTTGCCAAGTCTTCTGCAATTCAAACGATTCTTATAGGCTTGTGGTTCTAGGGTTTCGACCGTAATGCAAACAAGGTACGCTAATGATATTGTTACTATTACGATTTGTATTATAATCTGTAAATAAATTTGCAGGTTATGTTTATATAATGGACTTATTTTGTGTAACTGTAGTGAAGTTGGTGGAAATTTGAATTTCATTTCAAGTGGAAATCGGTTGGTTTTGTTGTTTATTGGCAGTTTGATGTATATTTGTTCAATTTATTCGCTGTAAAGCATGCTTCGCATCCCGTGCTGATGCTGTTGACTCTTGGTCAAGTGGACCTGAGGTCCGTTGAGTTGATTGACGACACTCACTGAGATAGATTTGGTGTTTGTCTTTATTGGCGAACGAGGATGTTACGAAACGAATGGCTGGCACACGAATGAACAATTTGGGGCACTGGATCTGACTTTAAGGTTGGTTGTAGGTCACCTTCGCTCAGTGCCGGCTCAGCCAGTAGGCGAAGGTAGGCAAGATTGACCTTGTTCTTCGCTTCCAGAGGCGGTAAAACGGGTTTGGAGATATTTTTACGATTTCTGGTCAATTTAGCTAATGCCAAAGGCGGTAAACTAAAGGTTAAGAGCGGTAGATGAACACTTTGCCTACCTTGGAATGAGCTCGTGGGCCGGCACTGCCTTCGCTGGTGATGATAGTATGAATGTAGAGGATTATATAGTCACTCCGACTACTTCTGCATTGAAGGGTCCACCATTGTTCGTTCTTCTTGGTTGCGAAGGCTTCTTGTGCACTGTTGTTAGTTGCGTATGGTTATTAGTTCTATTTTACTTGAGCATGAGTAAAGAATTTCCATTAGTCGCATTCTCGTATTGCTGGTATTATTAGTTGGTGAATGTTTCGCTTCTAGTCGCTCACATTATTATTGATGTTAACTTTTCTCTTTCATAATACATGGAATACTGGCCTAGTATTCTTCTGTATTATATAGCGATTCTCGAGAATTGATTTTATGACGTTAATGGATTGTGCACAGTTTCAGAGTGGAGAGCACCATTTGGTTTGGGTTTGGTGTTCTAATAATGTATTGTCCTTCAATGTAGGTCATTCGTTGCTGGGTACGGTTTGTTGTGTTCGTACGTACAGAAGGTTTCAGTGGTTCAAGTCTCTAAATGTCAGGGTGGCAAGACTTGCGCTTCATCTATGTCACGCACCGACATACAGTAACAGAGGCAGGAATCACTCATTCAGTCAGTAGGCCCGTATTTCGTTCATTGTTCCATTTGGTATTTGTGCAGGAATAGATTAGTTTTCACATAAAATTGCCATTCGTTCGATTAATTTTCTTTGCTTGCTCTACTCGACTCATTCATTCGCTCCATGAGTCAAGTTGTCCAGGGTATATAGAATGTATTATATAGTCGACTTGATATTTGTCGTGACTCAAGTGGCTGCTTTACGCTCGTGCTCATTCGGACGACACACTAGCGCCCTCAGTGGCCGACATCACCAACACATGAAGCATGGTCATGTCATGCTTTGCCAGTCACCGTTTGCTCACAGACAACTAATGTGTTCGCTTTCTATAAAGCACCTTGTTCATTCTATTTGTTCAACCAGTTAACTGCTAGTCTCATAACGACAACACGAGCACCAGCTCCTCAAAATAAACTCTCTCAACCGTATCCCCGTAAAATCCTATTGATTCTCGTACTAAAGTCGACTGAAACACGACTGATATTTAAAGTTTGCACATTCACAATTTGCGCTGGTTTCATAAATAACTGAAACCAATGAGCTCTCACGTTGTGATGGTTTGGTACCGAGGTTATACTTGATGTATAGTTAGTGTTACTTTTGATCTTCACTTATTCGAGTTAAGTGGTGGGGTTGCGTGGTTCGTGGATCGACGATTTAACTCCAAAACGACAAAACAAAACATAATTTTCTCCATCATTCTTTCTCCAGCTGGGCGCACAAAGGGAAAGTGTGGCTGTAAACTGGCTCAACTTTCCAGGGAAATGTTTGTATCCCACTTTCTTTGGTCCCACATGTGCACAAAATGGTCCGGGAGAGCGAGGCTGCTCATTCTTTTAAACTCCAACGGCCATGACGTCCATCAGACCCATCAGCCAATGTGGGTAGAGACTTACTCTAATCAGATTGGCATGGCCAGGTACCGCGCCTATCGAACAAGACTTCTAGGGCACTACACCCGTTTCTAGTCGCCGGCGTTGTCAGGCCTGAAGTTGCGAAAGTTGATTGCCAGTATTTGCCAGGGTAGTTATTTAGTTTTTTGGTGTTTTTGGTTTCTTGGTTTCGTTGGAAAGATGTTAAAATTGGGAAATGGACTACGCGAAGTCACGAGCGTCAGTCCTCGTCGCAGTGTGGCACTCTGGAGACGGCCCTAGGGGAAGAGCACTACTTTTAGGGTGACAGTGGCTTCCTGGCAAGGTCCCAACGGTCGCGATCCGTTTGGAACCACTGGACACTTGATTGTGATCGAGGTGGCGAGTTGATTATCAAGGCACTCAGTAATAAACAACACAGGTATTCATTTGCTCAAGTACTTTATTAATCACATCAATACAAACAAGTCAATCAATTACACCATTTCCATTGATACAGAAACCATTGCTCAGCGTTCTCATTGCTGGCTTACGACCGTCTCGACGATTCACTTGCATTACGTTCGCTTTTATCTTCAATATGTGTGTCTATCGGCTCAGCATATAGAACAGGTTCACGTCTGCGTACTCATCCAACTGGTACTTTGCCATTGGATTCAACTCCAACGGTACAAATCGGCTTCAAAGTAGCCATCCTGGATCCTTCTTCTAGGATCTAGTCCATTTCTGGACCAATCAGGCGACTCGCTTGCCTAGAACGCCACATATTCTTGGTAGCAATTGCCGATCGAGAAGTTATGGCCAGTGCCAACGTCACTCTGAATGAATTCCTAATGGATTTAGTTCAAGATTTGGAATATCTCATTGAAAGTGGACTACCTATCAAAGTGGAGTATGAAAGTGGTCTAAAGAAAGCAATTACGATCAAAGCTGCCCTTACTGCTCTAGTCGGGGATAACCTCGGTATGCAAATTGGTTTCGTTGGTTGTATTTTATAATTTCTCAATATTTCTATTTTGTAGGCCAGTATGAACTTTTGGGCTTGCGGACAACATTCTTTAAGGGATTTATTTGTAGACATTGCGCCTGTACCCACGAAGACATTCAAAAGACCTGCATTAATCTCAGTCTACTTGGCAGTGAGGATTCTCTTATGAAAGACATGGAAGAATATCAAGGTATATAGAGTATTTATATTTTATTTATATTTTTAATTAATTGTATTATTATTTAAAGCTGCGGTAAAAGAAGCTGAAGATCTTGCTCGCCAAAAAGAAGAAGCACGCAAGAAGAATCCAAATCTCAGTGAACAAACTTTGAAAAAGAAATTTGCACCAAAAAATCGATTTGGAGTAGTAAAGGAATGTGTCTTCACTCGACTGCTCAACTTGAGCATTTGGAACATTTGCCCGGCCGATGTCCTTCATGATTTAGGTATTTATTTTGAAAATTGTGAACGCTTAATTACAAAGTTAAATTTATTTCCCTGATTTAGCTGAGGGAGTAATACCCAAAATGCTTGATATTATTTTGCGACACTCTATCGATGCAAGCAAACTATCGATTGTCGAAGGTACGAGAAAGACAACATTTAGATGGAAGCATCAAAAGATTAAAGAAAAAATTGAGTCCTTTCCACTTCTGAATGGCAACATAAATGTTTCTCTAAAGACAAAAAGGCCATTCTTTAATTTCCACGGTAAAGCAGTGCAAGTAAGCATTTGTGTAAATGAATTATCTTCATGATAATTAATCATTTAATTTTATTTAGAAAGTGGAAATATTTTCTCGACTTTGTGAAATTTTTCAGGATGAGATGATTTGTGATTTGGACAACTCAGGATTTCGCCTTTATTTGGCTTTGCAGGAATTTAGTTCAATAGCATTTAGTTTCGAAATTTCCGAAGATGATCTCAAAAAATTAGATTCAAATGCTAAAATGATTATCGAACTACTGAAAGAACTTGAAGGCGAAGAAGAAGAACTTGAAGAGGACATTGAGGAAGAACCAGAGGAGGAAGATGTCAATGTTAATCAGTGTCAACACCAAGAAGATGACGACCAAAGCGAAGTGGAACAAGAGTACCAAGAGAACGAGGAGGAGGACGATGGTGATGATGACACCGAATCTTCTAAGAAAAAAAACCAGTACTTGGTTTATAGTAAACTACATACATTGCTCCATTATTCGCAACTGGTTCGAATATATGGCCCACTTGTTTTATTTTCTACTTTAAAATATGAACGTAAACATGTGTTTTTCAAAAACTTGTCCGGCATTATGCGCAATTTCAACAACACAACATTGACCTTTGCTCAGCGACACCAAATGTCTCTGGTCTTGGTTCTTCAAGAGACAAGCTATCTACAAACTGACTTTTTTTCGGACACTTCTCTTGACACCAAAAGTGGGTCATTTGACGCGAAACCTAAAGTGCTTTTTAAGCTAAAGCCTGAAGAAAAACCATTTAAATTGAAGAAGAACATTTTACGAAAAATTAACTTTAAAGAAAATCACAGACGGGAGTATTGGATTCAAGCGGAATCTTTTGGAAGAGTCGAAATCGATGGAGTAAGGAATATTTTACTTCAAGGCCCGGTATTTGAACTTCGAAGCTCAGGTAAAAATCAAATACCACAAGTGATAACACGAAAACATAACAACATGTATGTTAACTTGAAATATATCTATCACAAAAATGATTTTATGTTTGTTAAAGACAAGAAAAAATGCAACTCAAAGAAGAAAGGAGTTAAAGATGATAAAATATTTTACCTTAATCGCGGAATTATGTAATTATAATGAATTTATGCATAATTTATTAACTTTATCTTTATATAAACTTTCTATAAACTTCCACGCTTTGCTTCATTTACTCATTAAGTTTGATAATTGGTTGGTAGATAGAATAGCAAAATATTTTGAAATCAATCAAAATATTAATATTTTAATTAATTCAAATTAAAAAATTTTCGTCAATGGAGAAAATGTTCATTCTCTATAGCGAATGTTATTTTAACATCTATGGAGAAATAATTTTAAAAACTAACTCAATAGAGAGTTTTGCTGTTTCTCAATAGGGAAATTTTTTATTTCCCTATCGAGGTCATTTTAAAGATTTATTCCTCATAGAAGCAACAATATTGGACATTTCTCCATAGGATGATTGTACATTTGGGAGTGTGCGTGCATGGAGATAGTCCGCCAAGTGGACAGACAGACGGCCGCTTCGATCGAAGCATGCAGTGTTTGTCTCTCTCTCTCTCTCTCTCTCTCTCTCTCTCTCTCTCTCTCTCTCTCTCTCTCGCCTCTCTCAGTGATCACATGCCATAATGTAACCTTCGCGCTCACAAGCCACACAGTCAACCCTAGAGTCACGTTGGCCCATGCTTATACAAAAGGTGGCGGCACGAGCGCTCCAGTAAAATAATTAATCGCGCTCTTAGTATGTTCGTGGGTTTGTGCAAATTGCGTTAGCGAAACCAGTGGCACTGCACGAGCACAACCATTTAGTCATCGATACCAGAGCCCGACTTGTTCCAATTCACTTTGCATTGCAAACCAGTCAATTAGCACACACAGGAGACAGACCTGACCAATTAACATTTGAGCACAGTCATTTAGTCAGTGAGACCAGTGCCTGGTTAATTCCAATTCACGTTGCATTGCAAATCGGCCGCTGCTGGCACAGTAGACGTATCAAACCAATTGGCACTCGAGCACAGTCATTTAGTCAGTGAGACCAGTGCCCGGCTAGTTCCAATTCACGTTGCATTGCCAATAGGCCACTGCTGGCACAGTAGACGTATCAAACCAATTGGCACTCGGGCGCAGTCATTTAGCACTTGAGCACAGTCATTTAGCACTTGAGCACAGTCATTTAGCACTTGAGCACAGTCATTTAGCACTTGAGCACAGTCATTTAACACTTGAGCACAGTCATTTAGCACTTGAGCACAGTCATTTATCAATTGAGCACAGTCATTTAGCACTCGGGCACAGTCATTTATCAATTGAGCACAGTCATTTAGCACTCGGGCACAGTCATTTATCAATTGAGCACAGTCATTTAGCACTTGAGCACAGTCATTTATCAATTGAGCACAGTCATTTATCAATTGAGCACAGTCATTTAGCACTTGAGCACAGTCATTTATCAATTGAGCACAGTCATTTATCAATTGAGCACAGTCATTTATCAATTGAGCACAGTCATTTAGCACTCGGGCACAGTCATTTATCAATTGAGCACAGTCATTTAGCACTTGAGCACAGTCATTTATCAATTGAGCACAGTCATTTAGCACTCGGGCACAGTCATTTATCAATTGAGCACAGTCATTTAGCACTTGAGCAGTCATTTAGCACTTGAGCACAGTCATTTAGTCGGTCAGACCAGTGCCCGGCTAGTTCCAATTCACTTTGCATTGCAAACCAGTCAATTAGCACTTGATGCAGACAAACCAGAACACTTCACCAGAACAGAACCAACAAACCAGAACAAATGAATCTGACATTGCCAAGTGTGTCATCCGATTGCTATCAATTGAATGTAAAGATTGTGGTCGTTGTGAGGAAATGTACAACCTCTTTGAGAAAGAGTACGCCGACTTTCACTTCATCAACGATCACATGTGAGTTTAGTTTGTTACTGTATATTCTAAATTAACTTACTTTTTTTTCATTTCAGTAAATCTCAAAATCAAATTCTGTGTGAGCTGTGCTTTTTCAAAGGCACCAAATTCCCAAATGAATTCCAACTTTTCGGTCTTCAGTCTACTTCTCTCGGTGATCATCTCATGCAATCCCATCACAAGTGCACCCTCTGTGCATTTACTCGCTACTTCTGTAGACATAATTGGGACATCGGGTGATGATCCAATTGGTCCAACGATATATTTTGATGGAATAAGATAGTCGGGCAAGAATGTAGAAGAGTTTAATGAGAGTCGACCGCTCGGTATCGAGTCTAATCGGAAAGTGAAGAAGAGAGACAGAACGTATGTGTTACATTGAAGGAGGTGCAGTAGCAGACATGCAATGCAACTCATGAGAGAGAAAAGGATATACAGCGTAAACGAGTAAAAGGGGAGCATCGAGAGATGCGACTGTAAATCCCTTTACACTTCTATAACGATGATTTGATCAACCATTTCCGAGGCGCACACCATTTTTGTCTTGTGTGTGACAGAACTGATCTCTTCTTCCCCACTGGTGCATCTCTGTTCGAGCACGTCACTTCCCAGAACTTTGTCTGCGAGCACTGTCTCAAAGGTGTTCGCCATTTGATGGCCTTCAAGACCGTTCTCGAGTTACTTGAACATCTCGTGTCTGAGCATACGATGTTCGATGTTGGTCGACGCTTCATGGTACTTTTCTCTGTCGGGCATAATCTACTCGAGTGCGAAGATACTACGCGTCAGGTCAACTTGGACAAACTGGATGGATGGTCAAATTGTTTGCTCAAGGAAAGCTCAACATTGGTCCTTTGCCTAGTCAGAATTAAGTGATATATTCGTGTGTGCATCAATCTTTAAATGATTGTTTTTATTTTATTGTTGTTTAATATATAAAGTGAAATGAGTTTGATGCATTTTATTATATTATTTCATAAAGTTGTAATAATCTTATTAAAACTAATTTTGTGTCTAGTTGTAGACAAAATGTTTACCAGAACATTAGCAAATGATGGAATGGGTCAAGAAGAACTTAAAGAACAAAAGCAAAAAATAACAACGCAAATCGTAAACGGGGAATACCTTGGTTATGATGCAGTTACCGGCAGTCCAAGTTATATGTTACGAAGTGGGTAATGACACTTGTTGTTGGTGGTAATGCAGGTGGTTACATGCAAACAGAATCCCATTACCGAACACACGCACACACAACACGAACACATCCACATCCACAACACTAGCACAATCGACGAGATTGTCTTGAGTTACCAGAGTTTTTGGACTGGCACAAAAACGAAAGGGCATTGAGGGCTTGGGTGTGTGCGTAATGATACTCGAAGTGGCAAATAAGATGCACACTCTGGGTGTTTTAGAGAAAGAAGACAAAGGATGCTCAAGAGTGACTGAAAGTTGATGTGAGAGAGAAATCGAGTAAAGTCGAGTCTGTGCCAGCTCAACCATAACGCCACTTGAGAGAGAGAGAGAGAGAGAGAGAGAGAGAGAGAGAGAGAGAGAGAGAGAGAGAGAGAGAGAGAGAGAAAGAGAGAAAGAAAGAAAGAGAGAGAGAGAGAGAGAGAGAGAGAGAGTAAAATAAACAGTGCGCGGTTACTACTCGTGGGCACTAAAGGGAACAATAAAGTGAGATGCGTGACAAGGCCAACTATATGCGGGAGTGTGCGAGTCGACAAAGAGGAGAGAAACTAAGGGAAGATGAGTTTTCTCTGCTTAGTAACAAACTACATCAACAAAGAGTAATGTGCACTTGTTAGTAGAGTAGAGAGAACGCTATGCGACAAAGAGGAATTTACCAGAAAAGGTGAAACTTGTTCACAAAGTTGGGTCATTGCTTGTGTAACGCACTCCCTCGCAGGAGTAGACGAGTTGCTAACTTCTTGTTGTGTCTATCCATGACTCAAATACTGCCGAAATGGTGAACCGGTGTTGTTGACGTTGTTGTTCTACAGGAGGATGAGGGAAGTGTGGTGTAGAAAGAGTTGAGTGATAGAGCGCTCGGTGATGGATGCTGAGAAAGTCACACAGGAGTGGGATGTAAATGTGAGGCTGAGTGAGGAGGACTCGTCAAAAGGCCCACAAACATTCCAAAGAGGTGCTGGATCATAGCAGAACCAAGTGGAAACAAGAGTAAGCGTAGTGCGGTGTAGAGTAGCGTGGTGAGACCGGACTTTCGTTTAGCAGACATGCACAAACTGAAACGATGCGGTTTCGGTTGAAGGAAAAAAGAGTTGAAACTATCACAAAGCCGCACAAAACAAACGGTAATTAGTTTAATGGGCTCGCTTACGATAGCCCCAAGCAAACATCTTGAGTCCAGGCGTAAATACACATCTAGAACAAAAAGCTCACTTAACACAAAAATGGAGTTTGGAACTGCAGGAACCAGTGTGTTGTTCGATGTGAAGTAACGAAACGAACGATGCATGACAGACAATGTGTGATGCACTCGGTGGAGACACCTCTTCTCTCAGTCGTTTGTCTCGACTATTTGTCTCTTCCCTTGGTCTGTGTCACCGTTGGCTGCATTATCGATTGCCTCAAAGATTGCCTCTACTCGGCTGTCCACCTGTTCAGTATCATCGGCAGGTAGGTGTTTGTTGCACAAAGTATGTGCTGGCTTGATGAGCCAAGCCTCCAACTCTACTACTCAGAAGTCATTTCCTCGGGTAATACATCAAGCAACTCATTAGCTGTCGATGAACGTCGTATTCTTCTTAAACCAAATCCAAAGCAATTTCAAATCTCGAAAATCAAATGGTGATACCAGGCTATTAATGGCTATTTTAATAGAGGAATACAAAAATCACAAAATATAAAAATTAACGTATTACATTATAATTGATAACATCTTTGAAAATGATTTTATAAACAAAAATAGTAATAATAGAAAATATCATAATAATTAATCTAAAGAATAAAGATTACATTAAATTGAGCATTGGTTCTCTCTACTTCATTGGAGCTTCATCATCGTCGGAGATGGTCCAAGTTTCAGCATCGCTCACCTCCATCAGGTGTGACACTTTTGGCTTCTTATCCACTTTCTGTTCATCTTCAGACGAAAGCTCGATAGTTCGGTTACTTCCACTCAGTGATGGACGATTACTTCGACTTTTTCGGGCACGACCACTGTTAGACTGAGCACTCGTTGGCCCAACTGGAACATCTTGTGTCTTCTCACTCGACTCCTGTACGCATTTTATTTTCTCAGCGAAAGCCTTAAGTTGCTCGTGCAAATACTTCAATCGGAACTTTTCGGGAATCGACAAAAGTGTCACTGTATAATAGGAAAAACAAAAATAAATAAACTTTGCATTCAACATAAAAGAGGAAAATACTACCAGAACCAGTGCTTGAAGTTTCCTGTTCAGCATTTTGGGCTTGGGCCAAATCTTGTTGGGTGAAAAGTTTATAGGTTAAATACTTGAACTCGTCATACATTAGTCGCAACTTGGCTTTGAATTCAAGTTCGGTCATGGTTGGATCAACAGGAGACATGTTCGATTGATCTGAAAATAAACAGATCAATTAATGATGAATTACATTTACAAACATTACCTGATTTGGCTTTTCGAGAAGAAACACTTTCGGGTTTGGGAGATTTGGGCTCACCATTAGGATGGATAAAGTTGGAAAAAGTCTGTTCTGGTTGAACAAAATCGTCTGAATCAGAGCTAAATTGAGCTTCACAATGTGGCTCAATTGAATCGACTTGTTTGTATGATTTTGATTCGTTTTCTTCTTTCGCCAATGAAAGAAGAAGCATTTGCATGTCCATAGACTGAGAATCGTCATCGTGGTCTTGAGCAAAAGACAAATCCGGTTTAGCAAGGATTGAAGCTGATGGCAAACATTTTCGAACGACCACAAAATCCTCTGCTTTCTGTTCAACATAATCTTCGATGGTAGCAGGGTCTGGAGTAAACGAAATGACTGGAAGTGATGAACAGAATAAAACTTCTTCCATGCTTAACACATCGTCAAGTTGTGGTGGAACATAATCATGGAAGAATGTTTCCATACCATCAGAACTGTCTTCTGAATCTTGAGCCGACGGGCCAAATGGAAGGTTAATGTTAGGAGCCCATTTGAGATGTTCCACTAAATCCTCCATTTTGGGGACAACCGAACTCTTGGTGGTACTGTACTTGAGTTGGGCAAGTTGTTTCCTGAAATGCTTTGGAAGTTTCTTGTAAAGCTCGTTCAGTTTGTGAACTCGGGAATCAGCGAGTTTTTTGTCAAAGTCAGCCTCTTGATCTTCTTTTCGTAGTCGTTTGAGATGGCCATCTTGTGCCGTGTCCAGAAGCCAATCAGGCGGTGAGGTAAATGCTGATTGACTGTTGGTGACGCCAACAGGTGACTTGAAGGAGGAGGAAGAAGTGCGATTTGGCATAATTCGATCTGATGCTCGGAAGGCGGAGAACGATGCCGAGCATGACGACTGACCACCACCAAAACGTCCACCAGCACCGCCACCTCTCTTGCACAACTTGGCCATACTTGCTTGGCGTGGATACGAAGAGCCTTTGCGAGCGGGTCGTTTCTTTAGAGGAAAATCATCCATCGTGGGGAGTTGAGGATGGGTACGAGGTTGGATGATCACAAAAGTTGAGAGAAGACAGCAAAAAGTAGAAGACACGAACGAGGTTTAGTAGTAACACGTTGTCGACTAGACAAACTCAAAAGGCAGAGTGAGAGTGAGGTCTGCTCAAACCGATGGCAGCATGGCAGTGGATGAGGTTGAAATGAGGTGGCGAGGAGGGCGCACAGTACAACGACCACCGGCGACACCGACACACTCACTTCTGACTCACTCGACTCAATCACTCAACTCGAATCAACCAACAGACTGTTGTATTTTCCTGCGGATAGATGGAGCCGCTGTAGCTTTAGATGTACAACACATCTAATGTATATCTCCTCTCTTAACTTGAGACAAAAAGTGAGCTAGTCGTGAATATATTTGGACTCTTTGTGCAGTGGCGTGCACCATTTAGACATTTACTAAGAATACATTTTCACTCGTATCTCACGTTTATGGACACTCGAATAGTAGAATGACTAATTTGCCGAACGCGTTTACGAATACGTTTAGATTCTATTTCGTATGACGCTTCGCTTACTGAATCGTATGTTCAAATACAAACAAATGTGTTATCGTCAATAATCGTTACTTTATTTATACGCTGTTTGACAATATTGTGGGTTGGTCATAGAAAGGAAAGGTAAATAAAAGCTATAGGATACAGATGCAATCAAAAGGATTATGGATTAAAAATGACATTATGTGAATATGAATAATGATACTGCTTGAATAGTTGTCAGTAGTGTCATTGGGATAGTATCAAGTAATAAGGTTGGTAAGATTTGATGGCGAAAGTAGGTCCAGCAGTGATGGCGACATATCTACAGAGATTCAACAGATGGCTTTGTTCACTGGTCTGGATTGGTTCCTGTGAGTGAACTTGATTCAGCGGATAGCACCTCGGCTCCAGTTGAGTGTTGTTGATGAGTCGAAGCGAGCTCGATAAAGCGAACCTCCTTTGGACCTAAAGTGACCTTCTCAATCCGTTTTCTATCGTTCGAGCACAAGTGATCGTATATTTTGGTGACCACCGTTGAAACGTTCGCCACTCTGCCCGTCACCTCGAATGGTCCGCAGTTGTTCAGGTCACGTTGAGCAGATTGAGGTGTTTTGATGTGCACTTCGTGTTCACTTTGAATTCGTCTCACCCAATGAGCGCTCCTTCCAATTACGTGACCAATCAGCGCCGATGGAACATGTACCGTGTAGGTGACCGAGTCTAGGAGGACAAAAGACAAGTGTCAATGTATTACTCAAAGCACCGGATGACCACTCACCTTCACTGCCCATGATGGTCTGCATGCGAATCTCTTTGGCCTCTTCGTGCTTAGAGAAGAGATCAGCAGCAATTAAGATCTCTTGTTTCACTTGGAGCACATTTTCGCGTTTTCCTTGTATCACAAACACCTTGGTGGCTTCGAATTTCAGAGGAACTATGATTCGCGTGTTGTACTTGGCGGAAAGTGGCTTGATACGGCAACCTTCCTTCCCGTTGATATGGGACACGATCCGAGCGCTCTTAACCTCAACTTTGTCCTCATAAATGACTTCACTCTGATGGTGTCTTGGAGTGTAGTGGTACGGTTGTGCTTGCCATGTAGGGTACATCTGCGGTTGATGACTTCCGTAGTAGGCTTGAGACTGTACTTGGTGATGTACATTGAGTGGAGGGTACCATTGGTAAGGAGCGGTCGAGTGTGGACGCACATTGAGCAAGTGTCCACTCGTACTAGGCCAGTTAGTGTTGATGCGAGCGTCTGGTTGAAACTGCCAAATGTTGGGAGTGATGTGCTGAGGCTGTGGGTTGAGAGCACTTAGCTGAAAAGGATTGGTGGGAGTTGCTGGCACAAAGCAACCATTGGTCGTGGTGGAGTTATGGTGGTATTCCATGTCAAAGCGAGAGTAACGTCAAACGACTTCACGAAGGTGGACAAGTACAGCTGAACAGGACGACAAGTCGACTGACATTTGGCCAAACCACACAAAGCGGGCACACCACCGCACAAACACACACACAGTAACACTACACTCACAATGACACTACACTCAGGTTGAGTACACTAAGCAAAGTTATCAATGGCTGTCAGTTTAGAAATGAACTTGAACTTGCTTATGACAACTCGATCAAGTATGCGCAATGTCAAAAAATCATCATTTGCAGATTAGTGGCCAAGCAGACCGATAAGGCGTACACGGGCGCACACCATCAAATGAACGCGTAACTAATGCACTGCCACCTGTTTAATGTGAATGCAACAAACAAATCGGTTTGAATACTACACTCATTACCAGAGGAATATCAAGTATGACAATAAGCCGTTGCACAATGATTTACTGAATCCGAATGTCGATTGGCGTAGTGAGCCGTTACATCTGTAACGAATGCACGCGTGCAGACGCACAGGAAATGACGGTAATCAGAAAGTTAAAAGGAAGGTTTAATGCACACAGGCAAATGGTAAGTGGTGGCTAGAGGCTCACAAAAAGACTGCCATAAAGTACTAAATGGCACAGATTACATATGACCTGAGACAAGCTAGAGTTCGATCGAACTCAAGTCAGATCGTTTTGTTGCATTTGGAACAACACCCACCGTAAGTCAATTAGCCAAATTGTAAATGTGTGGTATGTTCCATTATTGCACTAACCATGTTCAAGACTGGAACATAGGCAAAGGAGGTTGAATGGACATTCATCTGTGGCAATGGAATAATAGTGTGTAGCATACGATAAACGATAAGGTGAGCAATATAAGTACTGACACACATGATCATTGATCACGCATAATACTCGTATTTACGGTCTGACCGCTAGAGATTAGTGAGCAAGTCGTTTTGGTGGGACCGTTGAATGTAGCTAGTGAACATCATCATACTATTACTCGTTCTCATCATCCTCATCAGCCCAAGATTGAAGTAGCAATGTTAAAATGGTCCTTGAGAGTGTGTCCACCAAATGACCATCACCACCAATCATCCTGACCCGGTATATAGACTTGGCATTATGATTTGAAGCATCCAACAACTCCACTACAACACCTTCACAAAACTTTCATACAGTTGGACTGCACTTTTGTTCGGGAACTAATTTGTCGAAAGGAGAGTGCTAAATCATCGATAATGTGTCTTAAGCTGGCACCATCATAATGCTCGTTGCTTTCACAATTGCCAAACTGAATTGCAAGTGCACCTCCATTGGATCCACCGCCGCCCTCATCAATTAGATCGAAACAATTGATAACACCAGGGATAGGCGTGTTAGAGGACAACAATATGAGAATAGCATTTGGATAGATCAAAATGAGAATTTGCATGATTAAGCGCACACGAAGATGATTGATTCGTAGTACCAAATAAGTGAAAGAGCCAATGGGAGAGATAGCGCCAAGATACAATGAACATACACACTTGTCATTTTACTAAATGTGAATTGATACATGTGAATAAAGAGGTGAAGGGTTAAGTGGCAGTGTAGCAAATGAACTGGCACACACACGCACACACAATGTAAAGATCACACTTGTGTGAGTGTTCTCAAGGTGTTGAGGTTGAATCTAACTTTTGGAATGTAGTAGAGAGGTGATGGTCGAGGTTGTAGTGGTGATTTCTTATGTTGCTGCAACACTGACAACGCCATATCTGTGTTTGTGTCTCCTCTTCCTTATTAAATGTGTATTTGGCTTCAACTAACAAGCAAATGCAAACAAGCAAGCTCAAATGGCTCGGTACTGCTCCATAGTTTGGCCCAGTATCCCTTCTTTTCTTGCTGGTTACTAAACAATCGATCGCGGCGAGAACGAACTATTGGTGAGCAAAGCGCCGTAAAACGAAGTTACGTACAAGTGCTCGTGACATCTGCACCTGTAGGATTCTACTCCCGAGGCAGACACAATCGACAACAAATGTGAGGGTAATTGACAAATCCGAGTGCATCCGTGCAACATACTGCAAACTTGTCAGAACAACAAACCTGGACGAACGACAGAAGCGAGAGTGACCTAGTGCACAGTGCCGTGCGTGTGTGCTGTGTGTGCTGTATGTGCGTGTCAACCTGTTGCAATGTATGTGCACAGGTGAAAGGTCACCGAGTGCGAGTACATCCAGTGCCTGCACCTTTGAATGATTCGACATGCTCCAATGAAAAAAGAGGGAGAGCCTTCTGGGAAATTGCTGACGTAAGTCAATTGTGAGAGGTCACAAGAGATTGCCTTTCTCCTTGTCACTACTTCTCTCCTTTCCAGCCGAAATGAAATAATACAAACCCATCGTTTGGCACACAGCAAAGTTCCATCTCGCCTCTTATAATATCATTTACTACATTAAAGTGCCAAACCTCTTCACTGTTGGCCACATTTGATGAGAACACAAAAGGAGATTAAAACGTTATTTATTTAACAAAAGTAATTAAATACAAATTAATAAATACAATTTATTAAATGGGGTTTATAGGGTTAAGTTAATGTTGACCATTATGGTGAGTTGAAAATGCTTGCGTCTAAATGATGAGTGAAGCTGAGCAGAGAGGCCATTTGATTAATAGTGATTGAAATCTTGAGAATATCATTTTGTTTGTTTCAAATATTTTAATAATCGTCGAATTCTATCTTTGAGTGACTATGATTTGCAAGTTGGATCGCAATTGGACGAGTGATGAGTAAAGAATTGTTCACAGATTAAATGCCTGCTTCATAGCTAGTGGTGGAGGAAATGTCCTCAACTTGATTGGCGCAACACTCTGCCAAACATTTTCTTGATCATCGTATATCATCCACTTTACAAAGTACTCAGTCTTCTTTTTGTGTATCGAACCTTTTGATGATATGACGTGAATCTTGAAAAATATTTTTAGCTCCTTAGCATTGGAACCGTCGCCATCATCAGCATTCAAGTTTCGGATCCAACCTGAAACCTGAAACCTGAAACGAAAAGCGACATTAGGCGTGTACGGCTCAGTCAGGCACTCGCATTTTTATCAAAAAATTCGCACCTACCAGTCATTGGTCAGCCGACACTTGACAGTTTTCGCCACATTTGCCAATTCTGTTGTGATAGTAATAGACATATTAGCAATATACAAAAGAATGGTCAGATTAGAAGATTAATGTATAATGGCGTAACATAGAATGGAACAAGTAGACCAATAGAAACAAACTCACCTCTTCACCACATCCTCCTTTTGCTCCTCTTCAGAGTAATCCACGGGCTAGAAAACATCTTTTTCGATACCATCCAAGCTCCTTCTTTGATTTTTTCAGCTATCAAAAGAAATTTTGACGCAGATACTATCGCCACGTTTCTCTGCTAATACGTAAATGCGTATGTAGAATGAGGTACTCTCATTCTAATGTCGTTGCTAGATGTCGCTGTCCGATGATTATTGACTATTGAGTTAGTCTGCACTTTGCCCTTGGACCGCGTGTGCTGCTCCTCGAATGAGTCGTTGAGTCCGCTTTGCATTGCCATTGATTGCTTGTGGGTTGTGGTTGGAACTAGCGTTGCTAGGGTCCACTGTGCCTCTTCTTCTTTGCCTAGACCGTGGCCTAATGTCTGCCGTATAAAAACCGGAGTTTGCGCTTGAAAGAGGACTCTAGTTTGGAGGACTTGTTTTGAGTGACTCGCTTTTTGACTGGTTTTGACTTTGGTCTCGATTTGACTTGCTGGTGCCATGAGGACAGAACTTTAGCCGACATCTTGCTGACCCGATCTTTCCGTTTCTTCTCATACCCTTTGGCCTGTCTGATTTCCTCTTCTGCATTTCCTTTACCTTGTGTTTCGCCATTGAACAATCATGAATCCATCAATAAAATCCATTTCCGT
This sequence comes from Rhizoglyphus robini, assembly GCA_023373905.1. Taxonomy (NCBI): domain Eukaryota; kingdom Metazoa; phylum Arthropoda; class Arachnida; order Sarcoptiformes; family Acaridae; genus Rhizoglyphus; species Rhizoglyphus robini. The sequence goes on along the minus strand of JAKIJQ010000278.1, from coordinate 48,600 downwards.
AACCCGAATGTGTTGTCATACTTCACGTATATGCCTCATCAAGTTTCCAAATTGCATAAATCGAGCCTAAGGAGAGAGATAAAGGTTAAAGTAATTCCAAATTGATGGTTCAAACACTCACCTCATCATTGGCAAATGGATGGGTAGGAACGGACGTGTTAATTGAGGCGAGTCCACATTTAAATATTTGTGCTCATCATCATTGTCGAAGAAGATGACGATGAGAATGAAGATGAATTATTGTTGTTGTGTTGTCTCTGCTGGAGATTCTGAACGAACTAACGCTGCTGCTCCTTGTCTGAGTGTTGAATTGTAAGTGCAATTCATCTCGCATCGATAGTTTAACTGATGGCCACGAGTTAATCAACACCATAATCTATGACTGGCTTCGATGTCACTCACTCATCGACCCCTCGAACTGACTCGCGGATGGCGCCCTAGTAGGATGACTATAGTTGTGTTATTGCATGACTCATATGTTACGATTGTATGGTATAAAAGCTAGGGTGTTTGTGTTGTCCTTTACCTAGTTGTTCACTGAGTTGCCTTGTGCGAAGACATCACCAGTTTTCCCCCCAATAAACCAACTTTAACCGAACCTTTGTCTGTTTGTTGAGTGAGATGCAGAGTGGAAGTGTGCAGAGTCCAACAGATTCGAAGTCAGATGCCTGACACGTTAAAAGTACTCGTGCACTTCTGCTCTGTACTCGCTCAGCACCATCAAATTTTCTCTTAACACGTCACTCACCAATATTAATGAACCTGGATTCAAGCATTACCGGATCAACTACAATTCCCCTAATGGATTTATCTTCAAAAACACTTGTGCCCAACAACAAAGTTGAATCGCTTTATGAAAACACACCAACTCCGAGCTCATATGATATTGGAACCATTCCATGGCTGAGGATACTCAAGAACCCAATCCATTATCTCGATCAATCGGACAAGTCCAATTCCGCAGAGCCACAACCACTTAGATCAAGGACTTGTTCACTTGCATTGAAATGCCCGGCACTATCTCGGCGTGATCATCTCTAAACCAAGGACCCGTCATTATCTTTACTCTAACCATCCTTATCTTTATCATCAACTTTAGGACAGTCATTATTCAACCAATTGAATACAAAACCAAGAAACCACAAAACGCTTTAGATCCAGTTCACACATGCTGAACTGCACATCTTGGCGATTGCGTGGATATCATCAACTTCAGGACAACCACCATTCAACCAATCGAATTCACAGCCAAGAAACCACAAAACGCTTTAGATCCAGTTCACACATGCTGAACTGCACATCTTGGCGATTGCGTGGATATCATCAACTTCAGGACAAACCACCATTCAACTAATCGAATTCATAACCAAGAAACCACAAAACGCTTTAGATCCAGTTCACACATGCTGAACTGCACATCTTGGCGATTGCGTGGATATCATCAACTTCAGGACAAACCACCATTCAACTAATCGAATTCATAACCAAGAAACCACAAAACGCTAGAGTACCAGTTCACACTGCTCTTCTCGGCGATTGCGTGGATATCATCAACTTCAGGACAACCATCATTCAACCAATCGAATTCATAACCAAGAAACCACAAAACGCTAGAGTACCAGTTCACACTGCTCTTCTCGGCGATTGCGTGGATATCATCAACTTCAGGACAACCATCATTCAACCAATCGAATTCATAACCAAGAAACCACAAAACGCTAGAGTACCAGTTCACACTGCTCTTCTCGGCGATTGCGTGGATATCATCAACTTCAGGACAACCATCATTCAACCAATCGAATTCATAACCAAGAAACCACAAAACGCTAGAGTACCAGTTCACACTGCTCTTCTCGGCGGTTGCGTGGATATCATCAACTTTAGCACAATCACCATTCAATCAACCAAGTCCAAATCCAAGGAACCATACTTACCCAAGGATCCAATCTTTTTCAACTCGGCCTCCATCTCAATCACTCGGACATGACCAATTCTACCAATCTACAATAGTGGATCAGTTCAATTGCGTGGAACTAAGCGACATTATTCTGGAGTGATCATCTTTAAATCAAGGAACCATCGTTATCTTTAGTCTAATCATCTTTGTCTTTATCACCATCCTTAGGACAACTATCATTTAGCCTACCAAGGACACAACCAAGAACCATGGTGCTTCAGGAAACCAGTTCACTTGCGTTAAAATGCGGACTCTGAGATAACATGCTCTCCATCAAACTTAGGACAATCACCATTCATCTCTACCAATGGATCCAGCTTTTTCCAATTCATCTCTATTCCAATCAATGGACAAGGCCAATTCGGCGGAACCACTACGAGTTAGAGGACCAGTTCACTTGTGCTGAACTGCGCGGCTCTATTTTGGCGTGATCATCTCTATCCCATGGATCCAGCTTCATCCAATTCATCTCTATTTCAATCAATGGACAAGGCCAATTCGGTGGAACCACAACGATTTAGAAGACCAGTTCACTTGTGCTGAACATACAACATCTTTAATGCGATTATCTGGTCAAGGACACCCAAGCAATCTTATATCATCTTTATCCCATCCTACCCAGACAAGAAAACCCAGGAATCTATGTCATCTTTATAATGCAATATTTGGACAAATACATTGGAACCAATGCTATTAGTGATGTAGCCATCCAGACATCCAACATACATCAGTGCCACCTTTATTCAACCACCTGGAGAAGAATCTACAACATATTCTTTGGTTCAAACATTTGGATTATGAAACCCTGGTATTCGGTGAACCTTCCGCTGGTCATTTAAAGAAACACCAGAACGTAAGCTGTCCTGGAACCCAAGGTCCCGAAAGAAACTCGCCAAGGAAAACCCCGGTCCAAATGGTCTATCAATCTGTTTACCGAAATCGACACTTCCCCACAGTGAAACTATCTTGCGGGGGGTATGTTGAATTGTAAGTGCAATTCATCTCGCATCGATAGTTTAACTGATGGCCACGAGTTAATCAACACCATAATCTATGACTGGCTTCGATGTCACTCACTCATCGACCCCTCGAACTGACTCGCGGATGGCGCCCTAGTAGGATGACTATAGTTGTGTTATTGCATGACTCATATGTTACGATTGTATGATATAAAAGCTAGGGTGTTTGTGTTGTCCTTTACCTAGTTGTTCACTGAGTTTCCTTGTGCGAAGACATCACCAGTTTTCCCCCCAATAAACCAACTTTAACCGAACCTTTGTCTGTTTGTTGAGTGAGATGCAGAGTGGAAGTGTGCAGAGTCCAACACTGAGGAATTTCGGTACATACGCCCTCACGTTTGATGAGCACATTGTAAGCTTTTGCCTTTTCCCAAGATTCTTTTCCGGTCATTCTGAGTGTGTAAAAGCTCAGATTATTAGCATATTATTGTTAACTTCGTGAAAAAGAGGACAAAGGATATATGCGGACTATGTGCACTAGTTGCATTCCCATTCATTCTGTGAGTGTGACTGATTGCCTGGGCACTAGTGGAACTCTCTAGGATAGACAGTACCGATCATCAAACTAATATAATATACCACTTACACTCACATACGCACACATGCAAGGCCAATACCGAAAACAGCATTACTTGATCATAATAGCCTGAGCTATCAGACTAACCAATGCATTCAGCGACAAGGACATAGAGTACGTTAAGGCAGACAGGAAGACATTTGGTGGGTAAGACAAAACGGGCCAATTTGGCGGAGTAACAGAGATATCCGTTTTGACAGAGCAAAGAGAGAAGAGGAAGATCTAACAATCTTGTAAAAGTATGTGTGTGAGGCATGACAAAACATGGGTGCTTGGCAAAGTGCTATTGCACAAGACGTTGACCGTGAATGAGTATCAAAGAAAAGTGAGGCGGAGAAGAGGATAAGAAATATAAGATTGTGAGATTTACCTGAGATAGCTCGCCAGATTTTAGTGAGTTCACTTTTGCGAGTGGCCTCAGTTGGCATTCTGGTTACAGATGAACTCGTTGAGGGAATGTCTTCGTTGGTGGTGGTCGCCTGATGACAGGCTAAACTAAAGCACAGAGCGAGGCAGTAGCAAGGGAGGCACAGATACGAGCACAAGCACACAAAAACATCAAGTGAGAGAGACGGCTGAGAAGCGAGAGAGAAATGTCGTTATGGTACGGTCACTGAAGCAAGTGAGTGATTGATTTGTACTCTTCGGCAAGTTTCAGTGATGCTCCTGAAATGACACAACTGCTCGAATCCGAGCTATCATATAATATCGTGTTTTTGTTGGTTGACCAATACACCGCTAGGCTATCAAAAGGTGCCACACGCGTAGATGTGATGTTCTACTGGACTCGGTGACAGGTTTGGTTGAGGTTGCAAAATATGTTTGATGGTTAATGGTTAAAATACACAAACTAAGTGAGACATTCAATAGACCGTACTGGATGGAGACAGACAAACGGAGAAAGAAGAGAGGACAATCTTCACGAGCAATACAACCAGACAGAAAGTAAAATACGTACTGGCCGTACAGTATAAAGCTACTCATCATGAGCAATGCATATGGCGTAGTGGTTAACACGAGTGCAACCTGCACTCCAGCACACTTTCAGATTAATTAAAAGCCAATAAAAGAGGAACACTCATGCACATCGTGCAAATGTATTCGCATTCAGAGAACACAATCAATGGATGAACCAATCGATCGGTCTGTGTGTCAATGTGTCAATATGGCATAACGACATGTCAATAATCGGTGTTTGGTTGCATTAGTTACGCCACTGTGACAATCAAAAGTCTGATGTGTGTCTTCGGTACAATAATAATCGATTCTAAGTTAACGTGTTCCAGCACTTGATGCACTTAATAATGTGACTAGAGCTTAGAGCGAACTGATGAGTGGCATAGACGACCGATTTGATTGTTCACGTTGCCATAAAGTTGACATGTCATATTTGAATTGCGCTCAGCTGTACGTGAGTTTGCCTGAGTGTTTGTGCTGTGTGTGCGTCTGCTTCTTCTACTTGTGCCAAGTCAGTGTGGTGTTGCTCTCGGCTTTGCCTTTTTGGTCTGTTCTTCTCCACTTGCCTCGACTCTTCTCTCTACCGAATCTCACTTTGCTGCCGAAATGGAAACCAACTCGAAACTCGAAGCCACTGACTCCTCAGTCAGTCCACTGGTCACCACTGTTGAACAGCTCGATCTGAATGTCATCAACACTGGTGTACCAATCAACCGACTCCCAAACAAAATGATGAAGCATATTTTGGCAAAACTGAAAACTCACTACTTTACTGATTGCTACTATTATTATAGATTTTTTAGTTATTTCTGCTCGTATGACTGACGCTTTTCAATGTATTTCTCCCATTGGGCTCTAGTGCCCACAAAAATTTGGTACATTTTAAGCCTTTTGGGGACGTCATTGTGGAAGTGGAGGAGATGTGTCTTTTGCCCACCAGCAAGGAGGAGCACTTGAATTGTAGAAGTTAGTGACGCAATCACATGTACTATGTGAAATGTCCATATTTTTGCCCAGATGCGCAAACGACCAAAAATCACACGTGAAATCGAGTTCGCGCATGTTTGTGTGTTAAACTTCTGAGTACGTTGCTGTGCTCGTGTGTGTTTATCTTATTTGTTGTCAAATGCGTATTTTGAGTGAAAACAAACGTCATTTGTGGACGGTCTTGTTTACTGCTCGATGCTGCATAAACACATTGTTTTGTCAACAACGTGCTCAAATTAGGTTAGGTTCTTTTGTGAACAAATTGGAATCTTATTTTTTCTGGATTTGGAGTTTGGATTTCTGCACTGGAAACGAAACAGCATCGGAAAGGCAAGGTGAAGAACCATCTTAACCGTACTTTACAGCCGCTACAGTACAGTACAGAAGGATGAGCTGTAACGTCGCGTTGTGAGTTTGAACTCTGAATTTCTATATGTAACCCCAACTTCTAATCGACATAATCGATCTCTCAACCAGTCAACTCCGTAATCAGATTGTCCTACTAGAAGAACCTGAAGAATAAAAAACACTAACCTTTGAACCTGAACAATCCCGTGGCATTAGACAACTTCCAACCACCATTGCCAGATGTGAACGTGGATACGACCGCTCGTGTTCAATTCAATAATAAACCACATGTGATTGAAGCTAAACAAGTTGACCACGAGTGGTGAACACTAACATGAAGCAAACTCTGGCTCAACCTTCTATAATTGATACCGCCAACATTCAAAAAGTTAATAAGAATTACATTTCGAAAGGAGCCTAACAACTTGTAAGACTTAAATAAGCAAAGGAGAAGATTAACAAACTGAAGTGATGGCCTACTTCCAAAAATTTGGTGGTAAATCGGTTATGCAAAAACGAACAAGGTACTAACGGTGCTACACTGTTATATATCCGTGGATGCTATTTTGTAAGTTTCTGGAAAATCTATTTGCTAATATAACAAATATTGTTTCCTGTATGCTAGATTTTGTCTACAACGAACTGGTACTAGTTATGATCATCATGATCATGTAGCTATATTGTGTCTTGTGAGCAAATGGCGAATGGAATCGTGCTTTGGTTTGAATTTCAACTGGAATGGAGCCGTATTGTGTCCTCTGAGCAATTGCCAAAAGGAATCGTGCCTTGTAGCTTTCCAGTGTGCTTTGGACTTGCTTTGGTACATGTTCAGAACACGTATTGAAAATCGATGCAATATATTTTTGTAAAATCGAAGATTTCGACTATAGATTTTTTATTTTTTATATATTTAGAGTTGCGCTTGTAAATTAATAAAACATGCAAACAAACCTAACGCTTCTAAATTGATAAAACAAGAAAATTGAACGGGTAATTCATTTTCCAGTAAATAATAAAAAATCGTGCCCCAGGTGTAAATCCCGTCACTGGCAGATAACAATTTATGAACGCGATTCCTTGAATAAGCCAAACTGTCAGTTTCAAAGAACAAATTTGCACTTAAACCAGACATAAAAAAGTATTATTCATTCATTTTGAGTGATTTTCAGTTATCGTTTAGTCAATGATTTGTAGTCAAGTCAATACCATTATCAATAGCTTTAATTGACAAATATAATGCTTTTTTGTGACGTCTTCCATGACAGAATATCATTCATTACATTTCAGAAATGAACCAAAAAGATATAACAAGAATCGTTGATTATACGAGAATACGTAAATAGTTGCACCTTGGATTATATGCATATATTGGATTTGTTTTCCAATTGTTCGAACTGTCAATCGATTAGTTCACTTATTTACCTAGGTACAAATCTCATTATATGCAACACATATGCAACAATTCTTGCAGTTACACCTGGGGCACGATTTTTTATTATTTACTGGAAAATGAATTACCCGTTCAATTTTCTTGTTTTATCAATTTAGAAGCGTTAGGTTTGTTTGCATGTTTTATTAATTTACAAGCGCAACTCTAAATATATAAAAAATAAAAAATTTATAGTCGAAATCTTCGATTTTACAAAAATATATGATGTGAAGCAGTTAGTTCAGCTACGATTGGTGTCGTCACGTTTCGTTATCACACTGTATTATACTATGTTTTCCAATTAAACTCTTCATACATAAATAAAACATGCCTCATGGTCGTTTAGTGTGGTAAATATTGAATTGAACAATTTGTTGCATTGGAAAGTTTTGGTTAACAGAAATATAGATTTATTGATAAGTGTGTTAAAAAAAGTTAAATTAAGGCAATACAAAAGGTGTAATTTGTGCAATAAATCTATTCTAATTTATCAAATCCAACAAACTTTCACACACGTTTGCACAGTCTCAAAGTATGCCGCAAATAAAGGCCATGTTTTCGGGACATTTATTGAGTGGATGTCCTACCAGGTGCCAGTACGAGCAATACAGTTCGGTTCCAAGACTATTCGCAGCCATTATTCGAGTGCCATTGGTAATATTCTGTTTGCTAAAGTAGTCCAAAATGTGGCCTTGAACAATTCGCCCATTGGTCTTGAGAATTCGCGTTTTGGAACTGCTGTACAAATTTGTTCTCGCATGTCGATGGGCAATTTGATAAGCGCAAAGATTACAATTTCCCAGGCAAAAATGTAATCAAGTGCGTATGGCCCGAGAAGAATCTCTACTCTTTACCACTGTATTCATTCATATTGAATGTCCGAAAATGTTCAGAAATATTTCGAACAACGTTCAACTTAAATAAAGCGATATTAAAAATTTAGACTTCATTTCTTCTTTAGATAAAGGGCAACTTTTTAAGGAGACAGCCGGAAAACTTTTACTTTGTGAAAAATAAGATAGCCCTGAAGATGGCCGGGCTTGGATGGCTTGACTTAAAAGAGGAGACCTTGCCTCAATATTCATACGTTTGAGAGTTCGTGTAGGCGAAGCAGGGCAAATCTCTTGTGGTTTAAAAGGCAAGATAAAATTCGGGATATATTGCCAACAAGATTGTTACCTTTTTGCTCCAGTCTTCCTTCAGCTCCTCAGTATCGCCAGAAGTATCGCCAATCGTTTCGTCGATAATTTATAATTTTTTTCCTTGAATTGACTCCCACCCTGGTTGGTTATCTTGTCAATCTTACCAACTTGGTTCAGCAATATCTTTGCAATCTCCGAATGGAATTGCCCAAGTTTGGAGAAGCCGCTGCACAAGATCGACTTTGTCCGCTGCCATCTGTTCTGTCTTGCGACCTTTCCTATGTCTGTCTTACCTGGGATCGATCCGTTCTTGTGGGACAATTTATGCGCCTTATGTCGGTCATGTTTCCCAACTTGAACAATTTGGATCTATGTGTGACGATAATGAACGAACAGGAACTCAAACTCATACAGACAGACAAGTGCAATGAGGCACCTTTTAGTTAGTCAATGTAAATCATTGAACAAGCACAGGTTGATGTGCAAGTTGGCCTGTTTGTGCCATTTTTCCATTGTCCATGTTCGCTCTCACAAATATAAATGATATAAATAAATAGACATTCTAATATAGAAATTGATTTATTGAACACTTATCAATAGAGTTTACAGGAATTACATAAAAGGAAGAAATTTATAATTAATGATAAAGGAATTTGTAGTAGACAATTTGTGGCTTCGAAGCATCTTGTTTGAGAATTTTTGTAGGATAAACTTCTTGCTGCCGAATGCATTGACCAGAAAGATGGCCAAGAGCAGTGCAATGCGTGCTCACATCCATGGCTTCTTGGAGTTCAGACTACTGAAGTAGTCGTTGGGCAGTGCCACGGCGGTTTCATTCGGCTGCTAATAGTGGACCACCGAGTGGTTTGAAGTGGCTGGTTCTAGTGCACCACTAGTGCAAGCATCTGCTTGAGTAAATTGCCTATTTTGTCGAGGTGCTCGTCTTCAAGGGGGGCACGGCACATCCTAATCTGGCTGGATGACATTTGTATGAACTGTTCAAAATGAAAAGGCTAGTTAAGGTAATCTGATCAAAACACAAAGTTCACTTACCCCTTTCCATATCCTCGCCATGAGCATTGACTCAAGCAAGAATTTCTGCTGGTTACGGTCAACGGGGCCACCTCCAGTTGTCATGCCTTTAGCACCCACCTGTGGGCTGCAGGGCAATCGAGATACTTGCCAGGGGGAGAGCTTCCATATCATTCACGCAGTGACAAGTCGGAGAAGCGGCCTTTATCTTCTTCTTGCCGTACGGATGGTACGGAGAAGTGAGTGTGGCTTTGATTGGTGATTGGCACAGACGGGCGAAAGCGCAGAAGCTGCTCAGTACATGGAGTAGAGTCAATGGTGGTGTCACCGCACGGATGGTGCGGTGAACGGAAACGGTGACGTCCCGAGCACAGACGGCCGAAAGCGCAGAAGCTGCTCAGTACATGGAGTAGAGTCAATGGTGGTGTCACCGCACTGATGGTGCGGTGAACGGGAACGGTGACGTCCCGAGCACAGACGGCCGAAAGCGCAGAAGCTGCTCAGTACATGGAGTAGAGTCAATGGTGGTGTCACCGCACTGATGGTGCGGTGAACGGGAACGGTGACGACCCGAGCACAGACGGCCGAAAGCGCAGAAGCTGCTCAGTACATGGAGTAGAGTCAATGGTGGTGTCACCGCACGGATGGTGCGGTGAACGGGAACGGTGACGACCCGAGCACAGACGGCCGAAAGCGCAGAAGCTGCTCAGTACATGGAGTAGAGTCAATGGTGGTGTCACCGCACTGATGGTGCGGTGAACGGGAACGGTGACGTCCCGAGCACAGACGGCCGAAAGCGCAGAAGCTGCTCAGTACATGGAGTAGAGTCAATGGTGGTGTCACCGCACTGATGGTGCGGTGAACGGGAACGGTGACGTCCCGAGCACAGACGGCCGAAAGCGCAGAAGCTGCTCAGTACATGGAGTAGAGTCAATGGTGGTGTCACCGCACTGATGGTGCGGTGAACGGGAACGGTGACGACTCCGAGAAGTAGACGAAGTGACCAACCTAAGCAAAGCATATGGAGAGCTCAGTTGGATTGACCAAGTGCAGGTACTGCACCACCACTCAGTTGAACAGACCTGAGAGGAGGAGGAAGAGTATGACATTAGATGGCACCAAGACAATTTGAGACAAACATACTCGTGAGTTATAGCTTCCATACCACCGCAACCTTTAACTTCTTACCGTACGGAGCAATGAGATCGCAATCCTACGCTCAGTTGGATTGACCAAGTGCAGGTACTGCACCATCATTTGATTGTACGGACCTGAGAGGAGGAAAAGAAGTACATTAGATGGCACCAAGACAATTTGATACAAACGTACCCGTGAATTTGATCTCATTCGGGTCGATTTAGAGCCACTCTCCAATAGGATCTGACTCCAGACTCTGACTTTGGCCCTAGTGAGTAAACAATGTACGATATTAAGGTAGGACAGGACGTCGCCGACATATGTGAATGGGCCCTATGTATTTCAATGGGAAAATTTCATTTTGCGTTTGGACCATTTTCTTCCAAACCAGTGCGCCGATATTTGTCTACGATATCTTAAATTAAAGGTAAATGTATGATCTTTAGATATGACGATCTGAATTTTTTTAAATTTGATTTTGGTTAAGAAAATCTATGATCGATTGTAGAAATAACACTTTTTTGAGCCATTTGAGATCATATCATTATGAAATATATAGAATTAGCAAATTTCAGATCGTCATATCTAAAGATAATACATTTACCTTTAATTTAAGATACTGTAGGCAAAAATCGGTACACTTGTTTCGGAGAAAAAGGTACAAACGCAAAATGAAATTTTTCCATTGAAATACATGGGACCCATTCACATATGTCGGCAACGTCCTGTCCTACCTTAATAACAAAACAAAACAAAACAAACACTGAACAATATATCAAAAAGGAAAAAGTACTTACTTTTAGCATTCCAAAAAGCAGAGACGATGTCATGTAGCGATGACGTTTGTTTATTGTAGAGCTTTCCACCACTAGCAAATCCACCTAGTGAGTAAACAAAGTATTAATAACAAATAAACTTACACATATTAAAATACCTTTATCCATTGGAAGACGATATTGATTTTGAGGTGAATCATCACACAAATTAGATGGCACATGCCACCACCACCGCTCACACCTTCTTTTTTCTTTCTTCCTTTGGCGTGATCAGGAACTACATTTCTGGATTAGTGGCGGTGGTGGTGATAAATAGATGAGGCGTGTTGGCGTAATAACAATTGAAGAGATGATGAGAGTGAGAGAGGGCGAGGCAACAGACATGGATGAGGGAAGGGGAAGAAAGTGAAAAGATGAGAGAGAACCATCCTGTACGAGAGCTTGTGAAGAAATGAGCGTGCCCACACATTCTCAATCTATTTTATACTCGAGCTCGAAAGTTCTGATTGGTCGAACTGCAGCGTCACATCAATTGTGCACTGTGCAAGTGAAGCTACTAAGCACACATGGAATTGAAGTGATCTGATTGGTCAGACTTCAGCGATACACTGATTGTGCTTACAAATTGAGCTTTACTGACAGGAAATTTCTTGTCTTTTGGCCGCAGTTAAGCCGAAACATTTCTGTGTGGAGTTTCATTGTGAATAAAAGCACTTCTATTACCTCCGAAACCGAGTGTTGTCACCGATGTCAGTCCTTGTATTGCCTGCCAATGAACACATTGTGCAAAAGCACGAGCCAAGCTCAACTCAAATGACCACTTCGAATGTGTACAAATTAGCATCCGGCAAGTGATATTGATGATGATCTTGTGTTTCTTGGCATTGGGCATTGGCTTTATTGTTCAAGCAGCCGCACTACAATCTCACTCTTCACCTCTAAAACCCATTAGCTTTTCATAATTATAACATTTTCATGCTCGCCCACTGCTCCAAACATACTCACTCACTACCCATATGTAAGTTCCATAAACTCGGTTCGATAGATATCAACTGAATACAAAGATTAATAATAGTGTTAACATGCAATTTGAGAAGTTACTTTGTGTTGTCGTGACGATCATTATCTGAAAGAGAGAGAGAGAGAGAGAGAGAGAGAGAGAGAGAGAGAGAGAGAGAGAGAGAGAGAGAGAGGGAGAGAGAGAGAGAGAGATTGGTTGGCACATCACCGGGTGATGCAATTGAACGTTGACTCGGAGTCCTATCATCACTTTGACATACAATTGTGTACAATCGCCGTGTGTGTGTGTGTGTGTGTGTGTGTGTGTGTGTGTGTGTGTGTGTGTGTGTGTGTGTGCTCCTTTCACTTTTTACGAAGTACTTGTTTGTTGTAAGAACATGAAAGTTTTCATTGGTCACTCTGAAATCCGACGCACACAAACATTCAACGATGTTTGTGTATTAAATAAAAGGGCACAATCAAAAATGAACACATGTGGTGTGTGTACTGGTACTCTGTTACAGTTGGCTCGATCTATTCAGTCATTTAGTATCGGTTCCATAATCGAGACAGAACATTAAATGTTTTGTAAGTAATTCCCGTGGTCGTCATCGTTACCATCTTGTCAATGAACACACACACCCACGGACACATTAATTGTCACATCGATGAGCAGCACCAGAAGAGGCTAACAACACTTCATCTGTCTGGTCACAAAATCATTGAGGACTCGTCTTCTTGTGTAAGTGGTGGCAAGCTGCACATCGTGTCTGGCCACGAATGTAACGCTCACCAGTAGGCTCGTCTTTAGCCTTACACTCGCCACTCCACTCTGTCCCACCAGTCAATTCGCCACTTTCATGTACCACTCTACCTGAAGCGCCAACAAGAAAACAATATAGCCGATTAGTGTGATGCGAAGATGTATTTTCATGAAGTGCAGATCGATGACCTCAAGTCAATCTGGCCAACCGACATGCGAAAATTGTTGGCTGATTGCAATGAGAATGAATACACAGTGTTGAAAATCAGGTGGCACTGATAGTAGGTAAAGCATCATTGCCAATGGACAGCCAGCAAGAGTTGTGCGCGTATGACAATAACTTGTTAACGTTGTCATCTCTGTTCAAACAACAAACACAAACAAGCTAAATTGATCTTCGACTAATTGATGAACTAACTGGCAGACATGCAGTAAGAAAACGTGCAATACTATTAGTGCCACCGAGTGTTGTCATCGATATAGGTCCAGTACTGCTTGCCAGTGAAAACATTGCACACCAGCACACCTCAACTCAAGTGACCACGTCGAATGTGCCCAACTGATCACAAGGAGAATGTTGATTATGATGATCTTTTGAACCATTTGGCCTTTGCATTATTGTTCAAGCACCAGCACTGCAACAACACAGTTCACCTCATCAAGCTATCTTGGTATGTACATCATCTATGTTCATCTCTTTTTATTACACGTTAAAGATTGATCTCCATCAGCATCACCAGTCAAACAGCAACAACAGCAGCATCGGTGTGCCTCTACAAAGGCCATTGGTGCGAATTGCTGCGAATGGTTGGGAGAGAGAAAGTGGAGAGAGCGATTGTGAAGGGGAACTGAGCTACAGGTACTCTTGTTGGAGATGTTCACGCACAATGGACAATACACCGGACAGTTCTCTGCTCTGCATTCGAGGCTTGAAGCGAGCACACAGCCACAGACACAGACAGAGACGGTAACAGCCAGTCACTGTGAGTCACAGTCGTGTCAACCAAAGTGTGGCGCGTTCAGTGCGACGTTATCATTCAAATTCAATCGAACCGGACAACCCGATACGATCACTCGATCCACGACCTGGCTCCTCAAGTGTTCCTCTGTCTCATCATCGCCTATTCGAAATCTCCGAGTGTATCTCTGTGTCTATCTATCTTTTGTGACTTCGACTACCCGTTAAGAACGCTTGACTGACGACATGGCTGCCAAAGTGGCCTTCTGTATAGCAATCGCCCTTCTCGTCACCACCAAGTGCACCTCTGTGCCATCTAACCTGTGTGCATTCATGAGTACACTTTGAACCATAGCTTCGCGCTTCATCCACCACCACCACTAAGCCACAATCCTTTCCCGTGCCTGCACTCTCAATTGAAACCTCTTCGACTGACTAAAAAGTAAGTGGACTTACAACTTTTAGCTTTCTGATGCATGTGTGCAATAGTGCACGAGCTGGATAAATCTAATTAGATTGTGCAGTGGTTCAGATGGTTGCCTCAACGAGGCAATGGAAACAGTGGCACACAATTAGCTGTTATCATATCTTATAGGCTATTCATTAGTTAGGGTTCTGTAATTATTGCAAGTGATTGTATTGCATTCATAGTCGTTGCGATTGTATTCGCTAGTTCTTGTTGCTCTTTTGTGTTCCACTCTGAGCTGTGCGTGTGTGTGCTCGTATGTGCACTTTGTTCTGTCTCTCCCCGAGACTCATGTTAAGTTGTACTTCTTTTCCCATCACCACCTCTCAGTAAGCCGTTCAGTGAGTTAATGTGAGTCTCATGGTCACCATCACCACAACCACTGCCCACATCAATCACCTCTATCATTCCACCCCTCAACAGCATCGTGTGTGTGTTTCTGTCAATGTCCTATGCCTCACTTTCATTCCTCACAACTTCACTACTTTGTTTCTCTGTCAAGATGTCTCATCCAAGCTCACCAGAACATTCATCCCTGGCCGTGCACATCCGATCCACATCAAGGATATGCAGAAGAAGCAATAGGCGATGGCTAGTCATTACGTGAAGTGACAAACGAAGCATGGCAAGATATGTCCTCATCAGCGATGAGTCTTCTTTAAGAAGTTTCAGTCCCAAAGCCAAATTCAACAGGAAGATGAGTTGACTCGGTTGTTTGCCTTCATTTAGGCGAACAGCCTGCTTTCGCCATTATTGCTTCGAGTAGCGTATTTGTACAATCACCTGACTTGTGACCTTTGATCTGAAAATCCAGCCGAGGTTGAATTGGTTAACTACTCATTGAAGAGTGGCATCGTGGACGAGTTGCCCTCGATAGTGGAGCCGGTGCATTGAGCAATTTCCCGATGTCAAGTTGGAGAAGGTTGAAGTGCTCACCACTCGATGCCGTGGCCTTTCACCAGATGGTAAATGTCCTCTCACAAAAACTCGACTTTTCACAGTTCCACTACTTCCTACACCCAAATCACAGTCCTCTCAGAGACACTGCCTGGGTATTCATCGCTGATGAAGAGTTTGAACAAAACAATCACAACCATCAGCAAGTTGAACGAGGCAATTATGAAATTGATGCAACTCGCTTTGCAAGTTGGGTTATCCTTTCCGAAGGTTCATCTACCTGTAGAGTTGTGCAGCCTTCTAGTGGAACTATTTCCCTCTTTGGAGGAGCTTCTGTTCAAATGTGATCTTCCAAACACAAACAGAGCCAACTTGATCACTACGGATTGGATTCGAGCAATGACTTGAACGTTCAATTGGAACCAACACTTGCACGACTTACACGAATTGAAGTGGTAGTGGTGGTGGTGGTCAGCAGTTTGTGTTTTGCCAAGACTGTGTTCAAGTCTGGTTGGAATATCCAACACTCACCAAGGACGATTACCGTGGCTGGGGAAGATGTCAATCCTGAGTTGGTCTGAATTGAGTGGCTCATCTTCGATTGCTATTTCGAATCTGAAGTACTCTGATCTGTGATCACTTTCGATCACTTCATCTATTAGACATTACTAATTATTGCTATGTCTAGCCAAGTTACACTCGAACACATTCGAGCATATTATCTTATTAATTCTTATTATCTCAATTATTTCGATTCTATATTTATATCTTCTTTCGACAGATTACAAACAACAATCTGACTACAGTCTACGTAGTGTCCACGCCATGCGAATTTTTATTGCCGCCCATTCCAATTAAACTAATAAATATGTGTAAAATTATAATAAAATATAATAAAACTGATTTCTCTGATTGATTCAAATGTATATCGCATAGTTTACAGTCAACAGATTGATCTACTTTCCATGCCGAGAGCACTTTTTCACTCGCGTTAATACTGAAAGCGAACAAAATTAAATGAGTGTATGACATTGTATGACACTGTATGTATGTGTTGATGACTGCCCCTTTCAAAAGAGCCTTTTGGTGCGAGTGCTTTGTCATTTTCCATAAATGCCTTCATTCCCAAACCAATTGACATCATCACCACACTAATACGTTTCACTTCTGATGCTGTTGCAGTTGGAGTTTCAAGTGAATGGGTCAATACGAGTGCAAACACACACACACAATCATTCTCTCTCTCTCCTTCCCTCTCTCTCTCTCTCTCTCTCTCTCTCTCTCTCTCTCTTTCCAATGTATTTCCAAACAGTGCTGGTTGACTGGCAAAGTGTCAATGCACTGTGGTATCACTAAGCAAATCGAGTTGCCTCCCAACAAAGTATGCACAGTGTGCATTGCACACACACCTTGGAACTAGCTGTAGGCAAAGAGCAGAGCAACAAAATAATGATGATGCACATTATGATCATGACGATGATGATCATTATGACGGCTAATTGAACATATTTAGATTGTGTTTGTCAGGACGATAGTGCAGTGAGAGTGAACAACACAGCACAGCACACACATTGCCCAGAACAGTTTTACCGAATTACCCTTGTTTACACAACATAGAACAACCAACAGAACAGACAAACTTGGTCGGGGTGTGAGTGCATGTTGATTTGACTGATGCAATGTCACTGGGAGCACTTGATTAAGCTCAGTTTGAACAATCTCACAGTGCTGGTCACCGCTCACCACAACAAGAAGGATAAAGGCACTAGCATGTTTGGTCATATTCTAGGAGGATTAATAGTTTCTCTTAAATGAGTTGCTCATGCCAACTAACACTGTTCACGTGTATATCAATAAACTTTATGCCATCCAAGTTGTTTATGCTCATCGCGGATTTGATTCATGGCCATGGTGATCCGGATTTTCTGAGTGCAAAGCTCCAAGTGTGCTCTTGAGAATCTTTCCTTGCAGCTATTTCTATTGTTCACTTTGTGGAATAGAAGTACGGCTAAATGGAGCGAACCAGTGCTACTAATGTTCCCTAGTGTACTTTAGCATCCTCCTCTCCCACATCATGCATCGCTGTTCTATTTCTTCAAGTTTTGGCACTTCATAATGTTCAACACGGTCGACCGGACAAAATGTGTCGACCATTACCAGAGACGAGAACACAGTCTCCATGTTTGCACTTGGTTTCTTTAGCCACTAAGTGACCAATGCATTTGTACTATATTAAAAAAATCGCAAATTTAAGTAAATACTCACAAAATAAATAATAAACTATACCCCGCAATAGAATCGAAGAATAATTCTGCATGTTGTTGCTGTTGCCTCAGTGCCTTGAACATAGAAATACAAGGTACTGAGTTTAATGTTTGAATATATTTGTCTAGTTAAATAGCGGAAAATACCTAATTTGTATTACAATTAAGAATAAGTGTGGAAAAAGATGCTAAAGATAATAAAATATTGGTGATATTAACTTAAATTCCTAGAAAGTAAGTAGGAAAGAAATGAATAGAAAGAAAAGAGTAATAGAAATTAATAAAAGAATCAAAATTATGTAGACATTTCAGTCTAAAAGTGCCTAAAAACGTCAATTAAATCGAAATAATACCTTTTCTTTGGTCAATTCTAGTTTCTTTTTGATGTAGTCAAATTCACGCTCAACTTTGGTAAGGCGTTCAATTTCTTTGGTGGCTATGTTGAGAGTAGCCTCGAGTCGTTCCAATCTGTCCAGAACTGGGGCCAAGTCAAAGCTAACTAAAGATACTTGAGGCTGAGGAGCGTATTTTAGATTCCATTCCCGTTCAGCGTCCTCTTTTTCTAATTGGAAAATATGACAAATTAGTAGTTTTCAAAACATTAACAAGTATTAACCTCCAACGAATAGCACAGTGCCGGTGCCATCACCGTGAACAGAATCACTGAACCATCTCCTCTGGCCAATTTTGGACCAGTCTTCGAGCCAACTGGGCTGATAGCCTCGAACATCGCCAGATTCAACAAGTTCAAAGATAATGTTGCCGTCTTTGTCCTTCTTCTTTTCATGTTGAACAATCACATAAACAGGAGGTGTTTTACTCGAGCCTGTAAAAAATAACTTGTCAAAAGAAGCATAACAACGCTATGATAACATACTCATCGTGATTAATGTAATCTCTGATCAAAGTAGTAGATTAAACTTGAGTAAGAAAACAAACCGAAAGACGTCGACGTCTGCAATCGAGAGCGGCAGGTAAAACAATCGAGAGGCCCGCAACACCACAGCCACGAGTTGCGCCTAAACAGACAAGGGTCATCCATAGAGGTCGTGACACGCTTACTGTTTACATTTCTGTTTTAGAACCGCTATGCACTCGAGTTAGACTCGAGCTCAAAACAATACTCGAAATTTATTTTTGTGATTCAAATTTTGGTCATCGACTCTGCTAATATGGCTGACTATAAGAAGCAGATGAAACTTCGACTCAGTCTATTGAAGAAAGTTAGTCCCCATCAAAGGTAAGCATGTAACTTTATTGATTGCGTACTGATTAATACTTTTTTAAATTAGAAATTCTGATGATTTACGGCTGGCACTTGAGAATGACGCCGAAAAATTTAGCACCCGAATCAATTATCCTGTCAATGAGACAGTCTCGAAAGTTTCAAGCACAAGTTTCGACCCAATGGAAATGGAAAGTATGGAGAGAAACAATGTTCTCGAGCAACCTGAAATTATTGATACTGGAAGCCCTGAGCCTACGCCTTCTGTTGATATCGATGTTACTGATGATGTTCTTCCTGTCAGTCGTCTTATCAATGAAATTGTCAGTAATGTGTCCTGTGATATTGATGACATGTTGACAACTGAAGACATTCGACTCCACAAAATGTACCTTCTTTTGTTTTTGCTTCAAACCAAGTTTGATCTTTGCAATACAGTGATTGTTGCGGTGGCTAGAGCTTTCAAATTGGTTCTTGACGATGATGATATTCCCAGAAGTTATGCGACTTTGTGCAAAAGAGCCAAAATCTTTGATCCACCAGTGCACAAGTATCTCTATAGCAATTGTGGTCTGATTGGCCCTTTAACTTCATTTGATATTGATTCTAATCAAAGTGTCTTATGTGGCCGAAGCTGCAACTGTTCGATCATTCCATCTGATGAAATGGCAAATTATTTCTGTTATGTTGATTTAAAAAACTATCTTAAGTATATAATTCCTGGACTGTACAGTCTAAATCTTCTTCGTTTCTATTCTGAAACTCAACCCAATGGAACCAATCTGCACGACATTATCGACGGTTCAAGCTATCGTCGTCTGGCTGGCCCCCAAACAATTGTGATCTATTTTGGCTTTGATGGTGTTATTTATTGCGAAAAATCAAATAGAAGCATTTGGCCTCTCGTTATTTACATTTGCGAGCTACCCTACAATTTGCGACAAAAGTTCGCCTTTCCGATTGCAGTCCACGCTGGACCTAAACAGCCGAAGAACATTATTCTGGAACCATTCATAGATGAACTACTTGCTTATTCTAATCAGCCTATCGATTTTGACGTTGAGGAAAATGGCAAAATGAAAACTATTAGTCTGAATGTAAAACTATTGTTGGGCATTTGCGATGCACCCGCCCGGGCCAAAGTTCTCAATATCAAAGCCCATAATAGTTTTTACGGTTGCAACTATTGTAAAGTGCTCACCTCTGAACACGAAACTATTAAATGTCGAGTTTATCCCATGAAAACTGATTTCCCACTTCGATGCAACTCAGAATGGCGTGCACTTGCTGAACAAGCTGAGCATACTCAACAACCCAAAAGGACCAACAAGAAAAATTCCGAATTATTTATGGGAATTAAAGGCAAAAATCCATTAATGAAGCTGCCATATGTCAATTTGGCTTCAGTTATGCCTCCCGAGTTCATGCACTCTCAATTCCTTGGAACCGTCAATTTGTTGGTCGAATATTGGTTTTGGAAAAGGAGCCGAATTCGATGTCTCGACACTAATGTCCTCAATGCTCGACTCGCCCGACTCAAGTTCCCTTCAAGAATCTTGAAAGTCATGCCTGACATCACAAGTTCGCTTAAATCCATTGAACTTGAAAACTTCCTTTATTATGGGGTTGTGTTTGTCAAGGGGCTTATACCTGAAAAGGAGTTTGATAATTTTAAGCTTCTTTCATATATAATTGCGACATTGAGTGGCCGACATATTTCGCATAATCAAATAGATCAATGTGAATCGCTCATTTCGGACTTCATTTCCGAATTTGGCTCTATTTATCCCTCTGAACTGCATAAGTACAATGTACATATGTTGTGTCATCTACCACTAGTTTTTGAACCAGCCGGCGTTTTGAAGCCCTCTTGCTTTCATATTTTTGTAAAGATAAATAACGCCGTTGGCGTAAAGTCGGAGCGAACGGTATAGGAGATAGAAAAAGCTTTGTTAGATTATCTATTATTATTATTATTATTATTTTATCACTCGCTTCAAGTGTGAGATACTTTATAAAGTATAGGTGCTCATATTTTTAACAATGAAAATGATTTAAAAGCTTATTTTAAACCAAAGAAATCTCTTTACTCTCTTGAAGTGAGAGAGAATTTTCGTACTTTTAGTCGTGAAGTACAAAATCATCCAAAAGAACTTTATAGAAAGTTCTAGACATCAGAATTAGAGTATTCTGAACATTACCATTAACATAAAACAAAAATTTCTTTTTTTTGTAGTATTTCGTCTCATGAGCTGCAGCTTTATACTCGCAATCGGTCACAATCGAATTATCAAAAATTTCTCAATAGAAAATGCTAAATATGACATGACATCACAAATGTAATTCAAACATCAAATGCCATTCAATCAAAGGTTGTACAACTTGAAGGTAAACACCTTCATCTTCACAACAAGCAAAATCTATTTTTTCACAAGTTTTATGTTTCATAATTTAATTTATATTCACCATAAAGTACAGATGTAAACAATATTCCTCCGTATTTGACAATTTTGCTGTGACGGTACTCGAATAACTTCGTTAAAACATTTTTCCCGTAAACATACTTTAAATTAATTTAATTAAGAAAGTTGTTTCTCGTTGATTATGTTTCAGATTATTTTGAATTATGCACATATAAAACAGTGCTATAGCTATGCCAAAAATTGGGTAGATCAGAAGATGTACTTTTCTTGAAAGTGTATTAGATGGCGGGGGAAGAAAAATTGAAATGTTCTGACTCGATTAAAAATATTACACAGATTTGCAACATGTCTTGATAGTGGTTAGATGTTTTGAACAGACAAAGTCAACAGTATGCAATGTGGTCCAAGGTAAACCCAATCACACCTACTGTGTGAATGGTACACCAGTGTGGGTGTGTTTGTAACTGCGCATCTTCTTTGCTCACAGCGGGCGCGCTGCTCGGCGTGTGTGCTTGTCTGTTGTCACACAGCCACTGTTGACACTCGGTCCCTACACATTTCTATACAAAATTCGTATATTCGCTGTATCTTTGACCTTTGACCTATATGGCTCCAAACCTTTTCAGCACATCTACACCCCCACCAGAACATTGTGTTAAATTTTCAGACAAATCTATAAAGTAATTTTTGAGTTATCGCGCGAACAAGAAATCCAATTCTCCCAAATTTTTGGGGTAGACTCGTCACTCACTATCTCTCTCACATCCTCGCTTCGCTCGGATGTTCGTTCGTCAGTTCGCTCCTCTAAAAAGTTGTGCGAGAATTTGGTCCACTTATTACTAATTCTGCCAATCAGGTAAGCTTTATAAAGATGGAATTCTTATAACTAATATAAATACTACAAATTTTAGGTAGAAGACAAAATGGGAAAGACTGCTAAATTAACCAAGAATGGAACTAAAGTGCCCGAGCAGGTAATCAACAAGACATTTGTTGGTTCGTCTTCGGTGGTTAACTTTTACACAAGAATGCACCATTTCCCTGAAGATTTCAATAATTATGTCCTCAAAGAATATTTTGCATTCTTGCACGAAGAGAAAGATCGCTACACGGTTGCCACAAAAGATTACCATCTTTCACCAGCTGAAAGTGCTCTCCTTGCAACTGTCAACCAGACAGAGCTAAGTTCCCGTACACGAATTCACCAGATTCAAAAGATTAATCTTGGAAAATTCACAGTGAGCACCAATGATTATTCCACCGAAAATAACGAAGAAACAAACAACCAGTTCTTCAAGTCTAAAACTGGAAAGTATTACATGGTGGTCAATATCATTCGTATCAAGGAAGAAACTTATTTGTATTGTCACGAATATGTACATTTGCAAAAGTATAGTGTCACCCAAAACATCACATTTGAAAACATAAAATACACTACCGAATTGTCACGTAATTTACAAATTATAGATACATCCCAAATTGACCGTCCCGTTTCTGTTGCATTCTATGACAAAACATACATGGTTTTTGATCTATTCAATTGTCACATTTAATGTCAATTAAAATCACTTTCTCGAATTAATTTAATTTAATTTAATTTGATATTTTTAATGTTTCAATTTGAAACGCATATTTTTTCAAATTCATTCAAATTTGACTAAGTCCGATTTTGATTGCTGCGCATGTGCGTAGATACTATACAGACAATTGCTAGACATTTGAGGAAACTGATATCTTGTTGTTGTCTAAAAGTCAAATCACTATCTAGCAGGTGTCTAAAAAACTAGTTAGACAGTTGGGAGACACATGATAGATACTTCGATTTTCAGCTGGGGCAGTCAATTTGGTCAAGTCGGTGCGCAAAATTTAGAGAAAAATGAGCAGAAAATTACTGTCGTAACGGCAATTTTCTATGTTGTAAGGGAGCCGAGTTATGAGGGTTCAAACATTTTCCAAAAAATGCACCCAATTGGGTCAAGTCGGTGCGCAAAATTTAGAGAAAAATGAGTAGAAAATTACGGTAAAATCGATAATTTTCTATATTGTAAGGGAGCCGAGTTATAAGGCGGCAAATTTTTTCCAAAAAATGCAGCCAATTGGGTCAAGTCTAGGCGCAAAATTTAGAGAAAAATGAGTAGAAAATTACGGTAAAATCGATAATTTTCTATGTTGCAAGGGAGCCGAGTTATGAGGGTTCAAACATTTTCCAAAAAATGCACCCATATGGGTCAAGTCGGTGCGCAAAATTTAGAGAAAAATGAGTAGAAAATTACGGTAAAATCGATAATTTTCTATGTTGCAAGGGAGCCGAGTTATGAGGGTTCAAACATTTTCCAAAAAATGCACCCAATTGGGTCAAGTCGGTGCGCAAAATTTAGAGAAAAATGAGTAGAAAATTACGGTAAAATCGATAATTTTCTATGTTGTAAAGGGGGCCGAGTTATAAGGCGGCAAACTTTTTCCAAAAAATGCAGCCAATTGGGTCAAGTCTAGGCGCAAAATTTAGAGAAAAATGAGTAGAAAATTACGGTAAAATCGATAATTTTCTATGTTGCAAGGGAGCCGAGTTATGAGGGTTCAAACATTTTCCAAAAAATGCACCCATATGGGTCAAGTCGGTGCGCAAAAATTTAGAGAAAAATGAGTAGAAAATTACGGTAAAATCGATAATTTTCTATGTTGCAAGGGAGCCGAGTTATGAGGGTTCAAACATTTTCCAAAAAATGCACCCAATTGGGTCAAGTCGGTGCGCAAAATTTAGAGAAAAATGAGTAGAAAATTACGGTAAAATCGATAATTTTCTATGTTGTAAAGGGGCCGAGTTATAAGGCGGCAAACTTTTTCCAAAAAATGCAGCCAATTGGGTCAAGTCTAGGCGCAAAATTTAGAGAAAAATGAGTAGAAAATTACTGTAAAATCGATAATTTTCTATGTTGCAAGGGAGCCGAGTTATGAGGGTTCAAACATTTTCCAAAAAAATGCACCCATATGGGTCAAGTCGGTGCGCAAAATTTAGAGAAAAATGAGTAGAAAATTACTGTAAAATCGATAATTTTCTATGTTGCAAGGGAGCCCAGTTACGAGGGTTCAAACTTTTTCTAAAAAATGCATCCAATTGGGTCATGTCTATGCTCAAAGTTTAGAGAAAAATGAGTAGAAAATTTCTGTAAAATCGATAATTTTCTATGTTGCAAGGGAGCCGAGTTATGAGGGTTCAAACATTTTCCAAAAAATGCACCCAATTGGGTCAAGTCGGTGCGCTAAATTTAGAGAAAAATGAGTAGAAAATTACTGTAAAAATCGATAATTTTTTATGTTGCAAGAAAGCCGAGTTATGAGGGTTCAAACTTTTTCCAAAAAATGCATCCAATTGGGTCAAGTCGGTGCGCTAAATTTAGGGCCTAGCTAAAGTGCAGCTGTCTTCGCTAGTAGGAAATGTGTCCTTCAACCCACAAGTTCCTTTTTCATCCACAAAATATTCATATCCTATTCTCTCCATCCCTCGTCTTTGATTTTTTATGATTTTAATTAACTAAACACTACTGTTAATATTTGTTCTTATCTAAGAGAAGCGATGAAATACACCACTCTGACTCTTTTAGCTATAATTGTGTTTCATCATCATCACATCTATTCTGTGTAACCCTATTTGTATAAAGCAACAAATTGATTGGCACACTGTGATTTATGTTTTGGGGTGTGTGTCTTTGTGTTTTGAAATGGTTGTAGGCAATACAAAAGTCGATTGTTCATTCGTTGGTTCTGATGGCCACTCGTTCACTATCGTTCACTGTTGTGGGCAAATTGAAGGTAGCTGACCGAATGATCGTATTCTGGTAGATCGTTCGAATCGTCGTAACCTAATTGCCACATATAACATTAGAAAGCAAGTCATCAGTCATCAGAGTCAACAACGAGTACGATCGAAGGTGGCACTTGACCAGGCCAAGCATTACAAGCGGACTTTCCTGATCTGATAATTTCGACTCGACTAGTCTCGAGCCAGGGCAAATGAAATTGCATAGCAACACTTAACAACACTTGCCACTTTTAGTGGCCAAATTGGTGCTAGGCAAACACGATCGTCGACCGCGAAACTCATATTTTGTTGTGTTTGTCACTCTCGTTCTCGTTTTCATCTTGTTTGTCTTGTGTGGTAAATTTTTGTGGCTCAACTCAACTCTAATTTCTCTCAGACTTGCAATCCCAATCTCTTTCTACCATGGATATCTGCTTGATGATGAACGGTTTCTTGCTGCCAACAAGCAGCAACACCTCAAATAACTTTTGTTCTCTCACTGATCCATTCAACAAAGCTCATGCCACTGTGTCTAAGATTTGGAGAAATCCACTCTGTGGCCACTTCGAGCAAGTCAATTTGGTTCACACTTTTGCAAATAAGATGCCTACCGACGGTCACTTTGACCAAAGCTATTATGTTCAGACCATCAGTGCGATATGGTGGCCAACTTCATGATGGACAGCTCGATGACTGACTCGATTGATCGCTCTGCCAATTTGTCATCTTCTGGTCTGTCGAATGGCTTTCATACTATGGACAATAACCGACCACAAACCACAAACTCAATCGTTGTTAGCCGAATCATTGGAAAATGTTAAGCATGCACACATACCACGTTTGCAATGTGTAACAATTTGTTAGGTGCAAGTTGATACTTACTGAATGGTCAAGTGATGAATGATTGTTGCATACGTCTCAATGATTGGCTCAAATGAGCAGTCAATTTCCGTATAAGTTTCATCGATAAGAACACCTTGGTGTGCACCAGAATTGCTTTGTTTGTGGTGAGAACAGTTCAATAGACCCAAATGGACATAGATAATCTGTGTTCGGAGAGCCCGAGCACGGTGTCTGGCTTACTGAGGTTCGTGTGTTGTTGCTGCCACTTTGAATAGAATGCCAATTCAAACTGAACAAACAGACTGTCTGCCGACCACAATTTAGTGGGTTTCCCAAGTCAATCGAACCCACAAGTCAATCATCATCACTGGAGTCAAACTCTATTCCTCTGCGTCTTTTCTCTTTACTCGAACCATTTCTGAGGCTCAGGCTCGAATTTATCCAGTTCGAACTCGAACACACAGTCCTCAGCTGAATTTGACCTGGTGCAGACTGAGTATGAAGGTCAAACATATGATCAATCAACAACCAGGCAAATGGCACCCAGTTCGGGCTACAACACAATAACAAATGCACTTTACATTCTCTGCAACTTAGCCTCAACCACCTCAATGACCATTCTCTCGATCAGCATGCCTGTGCCATATTCCCCAACAGGACATTTTTGCACCGATCTCTACCAAATGTGGCTCTCTCGTCCATCAATTAGAAACATCAATTGCACTGTTCCATGGCGACCACCTCGACCATTCGCCATCAGCATTGGCACTTTGATCACTCGGGCCACACCACTCTCACTTTAGTAAGAATAAAGTTTCATTTTTTTATAACAAAAAATATTACATAAATCTTGTCTTTGTTGGATAAGTATAACATTAACAATTATAATAAGAAATATTTCATGTGTGTACAACGACTAGTGGTAAGAAATGAACTGTGGAAAAGGTTCAATTTGATGGGAATTCTGCCCGAGAATACAACTCATTGATGGATGGATGATACAATGAAATGAATTACATAGATTGGGGAAAGGCTGAGTGATGTCACGAGGTGACAAACTAGCAGGAAGGTTCACCGTGAATATGTTCCAGACCAATTCGGCGGTCTAAGTGAGAATTTCTCGTGGCATAATCGTCACTCGGTGAGCGGGGAGGGCGCTCCATTAAATGTCCACCAGATAGGCCTCGGAAGCTTCGTGGAGCGCCTCCAGAGCGGCGGCCATGAACATGGAATAAATTTTGTAGCCGAGCGCAACCTCCCGAACCACACGTTGGAATGGCATTCGTGGGCCAACATGTGTCCTGTGTCCTTAACCATCCTCCTACGTTGAGTGATCGTCCCACATATTCACCAGATTTGCGTTCATGTGGCTTCGTTTGTTGAGGCAACAACTCAGTCAACATCGAGAATGATGATGACTGTGCTCGACTTCTCGTTTCTTAGTCCCATCCAATTCAGGTGGTTGATGCTCAATAGTGGGATTGGCAGCACCACCACTTTCATCTTCTTCTTCACCAGCATCTTCGGTCAGTTGATGTTCTAAATGTTGCGTCTGGTATTGCCTCCTTGAATTGCAAACCTCGGAACATCGGAGGTATTCCGGTGGAGGTCGAGGAGGCTCAGTCAATGATCGTTGATTAGAATCCAATTGAGCCACAAGGCGGGAAGTTGCATCACCATCACGTTGAATAAATTCACCCAGATTACAATGAGCTCATGTAATTGGCACGACCAGAAACTCCATGCATCGGTGGAACCCAAATTGATGAAGGCTTGGTCTTCAGACTTTGGGGGTGGTTAGTTGGTGAACTGGATCAGGCAAATAGTTGAGGTTGGTTGGAGGTACAAGGCAAGGTGGAAGTAGATGGACCAGTGTCAAAAGAAGAGACCAGGAAAGGGAAGGAGATGGATACCCATCCAAGGCGAGGAACAAAGAGAAGGAGTCATCAAAAGGTCAGGGACGATGAGGAGTAGGGAGAGGAGAGAGAACCAGCCAGGGCGAGAGCTTGAAGAATAATGAGCATACCGCCACGTCTCTGCTCCTTATAAAGGCAAAATCGACCGATCTGATTGGCTGTTGTGCAGCGCCACGTTCATTGTAGAGTCTATGTACGAGCCAAAATGAACACGTTGTAATGAAGCGATCTGATTGGCTGTTGTGCAGCGCCACGTTCATCGTAGAGTCTATGTACGAGCCAAAATAAACACGTTGTAATGGAGCGATGTGATTGGCTGTGGTACAGTGTCTCATCGATTGAGCAGTGCAGAGATGCAAATAGCGGAGACGTTCTCGTGCCATGTTTCCAGTAATACCTACTGCTATCACATGATCATGACTTCTAAAGATAAAGACAAATCACTGGCAAACAAATTTCCAAGTATCAACTTAATTCGTGTCTACACACTTGACCGAATTCCAATGCCTAAGCGACTCGTGCTGCCACTTGAGTCAAAGTAATCCGAGAGAGAGAGAGAAGACAAATCAAGAGACAATCCTAATGTAAGACACATTGGACGACCGAACCTGTTATTGATGCAGTTAGCTTACATGAAACGACAATATGATGAACCTCATTCCTGTTCACACATTGAACAGACTCACACACTCACATGCCCACTTTCGTCGTCCTGTGCCACTCGTGCCCGAGACAATCTCAATGAGTTCACCACCGAACCAATGACCACAGTCATTCTCATCGCTTCCCCATCATCATCCCATCAACCGACTTCGTCATTGCCTTACAAGCCACCATTAATCATATAAGTCCATTATTTGGTCCTTTTCGTCTGCTCACCCATTTGGTGCATTCCATTTCGTCCCCAACAGATATTACCAATATATCCGTGCCTGTCCACTCTTGTGGATTTTGCTCACATTTGGGACTTTCTTCGGTCAGTTTTACTGTACGAACACAAGTTGCCCTTTTTGATGATCTACTCGTTGGAGGTTAGTGATTCGGACTTTACCACTCGGCTCAACACTTGGCGACAGTTGATCGAGAGCACTTCTTAGAATTGATTGGCTTTACACTGACTCCTACACCACTACTTAGAAGCCACCAACAAAGGAGCCATCTTCCACAGTTGCTGCTATACCAAAGAAGAAGAAAAACCGTGTTCGGTCTGGTGGCAAGCTCCGAAATGACGATCACCGGAACCATGTAAACAGTTGTTGAGTCTATTTTGTGACCACCACCACTGGCCTCTGTGCGGTTTTCGAAAGTGCGGACTAATGCTCATCTTTGCACACATCTCACTTTCAGAGTCAAAATCAGTGGTGATTGTTACTGTTCGACGGATATAGCCACTCGCTCTCGATTAGTGCACTTCAATAGATCAGCACGAGCAGAATGAGCGGTGTCAAAAGGACAAGAAGTACAAACAAACTATCGCATGAAAGTGACTCCAACGAGGAGGACACAGCAGCGGCACTCGCCTCAAACTGATGACGCGCAATCGAGGCACCTAATTGTGAAATGAGCCACCTTGCCGGCTCCTCTAAGTCTACCGCTTAGATCGAGTGTGGTGACACGAACGAAATGAAGATGATCATAGAGAAACAAATGGCGGAATGAGTTGCCAATGGAATGAGCCCGCAAATTCAAATAACTCGATCATATCAATCACCAATTAGTGGGCACACCGAGGGACAGTGGCCAGACGAGTGCCAGCGAGAGGACAAGACAGTACCGCAGAAATGTCGACAGTAATGAGTCATAAGCATCACTGGTGGATGATGCGGATGTCATTCGAACGAAACAAAACCGACAATTAATGACAGCTCCACTCTGGTCAGAAGGCAACCAAAGACTGGCACAGAGTGCAATGCACACTTAAACGATCTTTCTGAATATGAACCATTGGGCGCGAGGTATCCGATTAATCCACTGGATCGAATGCAACACTGCGGTCAATATAAGAAAGGACGAACCACCCTAGCAAGTGGTGCTCGGTACTATCATTACAGATTGATAACCAATAAGCCAATAAGTTTTAGTTGTTTGTGTCTGTTTTAACACTTTTGCGTTGTTTGTGTAGTAATATCCGCCTGCCATTACTCAGCTGTCAGCGAACGCGGTGACACTCACTCACTCACTCTCACTAGCCAGTGCACTGTCTTTCTTTTTGGTTTCTATTTTGTGTTCGTCTCAATCAGCAGCCACACCGCTCTCGATCTCCAAACCTTGTGTGCACATTTATCGCCGGTTTCTGTACTCCACGCCAAACATTCAAGTTGAGCAGACCAGCCAATCGAGTCCACCACCGAAGATACTTCTTCCTCTTAGGTAAGCAACTCGTGTCATATTTGGCCTTGCATTTACTAAACATTACTATTTTCTGTTTTAGTTTTTGGTTTGCTATTATATCAACCGACCGTGAACCGACCACACGACCGAACAGTTCGAACCGAACACAACCTCTTTCTTTACTCCAAGCAACAACAACATTCACAATGCAGCGACCAGTAATCTATGCCTATGATGAAGGCTGTATGTATTCTACTTTATTTTGCTTCACATTGTTCATATTATTTGCTTACATTCCAGATGAGCTACAACGCATCAATCCAATGTGGTTCAATGTGCGCGTACTTAAGCATTATCAGCTGCGCCGTATCCGAAAGGAGATCGAACTGCACCGAAAAATACATGATCTGGAAGCTGAGTTCGATGCCAATTTGGCTCTGTTCGACGCCATGCGACGAGCCATCATCTCAGGAGAATACGTTCCTACCGAGGAGGAGGGCAAATATGAATTTGGGGATCCCGCTTTGCCCGAACCGAGTGCTCCTAAGCAGAAAGGCATTCCCTACTTTTGGCCTAGAATTTTTGACAATTTGCATCTGACCAGTGAGCTGATCGAGCCAGCGGACAAACCAGCTATCATGCACTTAGTTGACGTTCGATACGTCATCTTGAAAGATCCTCAGGTAAGAGTGTACGCTCGTTTGGAATGTGTCATTACATGTTTGTACTCTCGAGTAGAGTTTCAAGTTAGAATTTGAATTCTCGGAAAACGAACTTTTCACCAACAAGGTACTGACTAAGGAGTACTATTACTCGGACAAAGAGTGCCCTGACAATCCACTCCGACACGAAGGTGTCATTCTGGCCCGTGCTGTTGGCTGCGAGATTGATTGGAAGCCCGAGAAAGATCTCACTCACAAGAAGGTGACCAAAAAGGTGCTGTACAAGTCTGGCACTTCAAGGAAAGTCAAAGCTATCGAGCTGATGGTTCCGCGTTCTTTTTTTGCATTCTTCAGTCCACCAACTGGTGAGTGCAGTGGAAATTTTTACCTTTTGTATTGTATTTCACACATTTTCATTTAGGAAATTTTCACTCGTACCACAAGGGCATTCAACGATTGATGCAAAAGGATTTTGCCATTGGCACAACTTTGCGCGACTGGGTGATACCTCGCGCCATCGTGTACTACACTGGTGAGGGTATAGAAGATGAGGAACAGAACGAAGAGGACATTGCCAAGGTGGACATGAACCACTAAGATCGTCACTAGTCACCGTGCAGCTATGTTTACTTCCAAGAAGGTATTCCTCTCGTTTGCTATCCTCTTTATGTACATCCACACTTCTAATTTTTAATTGTACTTTATGTAATGAACACATCAGTATCTGTTCATATCTCTCCAACACAAGAAACACAATCCAAGCAATCCACACACGCTCTGTCTCCTTTGTTTGCAACACAATTATGTTTATTCATCATCAAGCGACACTACTCACCATCTACTCAGTCTAACACTACTTGTAAGTCTACTTCTATAAATAATAACAAATTGATAGACACACACACTTTTGGTGCTGTTGGTGCTCGATGGCTCATAAACTTTCACATCAAAAGTACAATGATCTGTTTGGTTGTGATCAACCGATTGCTAGTGCAACACTGACACCGCTTTTACACTCCTGCGTGCACATGGTAGAGAGTGTAAACAGCCAACAAGTCAACAAGAACGAGCACAAATGGCATTGCAGTAATGCAACGTTTGCAGCATTCGAAATTGACCTCTTTGGCACCACCATCAATGGTCATCGCATCCTTCTTACAGTCGTACAGTTGCATCGGCACCGTTGATTGTAAGTAATGACAGAATGACACAGCTCAAATGCAGATTAGATCTGTGTCTTGGCAAAAGTTACAGTATACACGAACAATAACTAAATCCCACGTAGTGATGGCTAAACTGGTGGACATGTTCAAAATGATTCAGCTGTTCTGCCTGCATTCCACTGCAGCTACTTCTGGCGACAGAAATGAGAGGACTCGTGAAGAGCAAACAGTAGCCATGCATTTAAATCACAAGATAATAATACTCATCACAAATCATAATGTTCTTCTAAATGTCACACGAGATGAGATGCGGGAAGAGTTGGTGTCAATTCGTGCTCGATGTGACAATCTGTTGGCTTGTCTGGTCACTGATGGACCTGGTACGAGTTGGGAAACGAGTGAAACCACAGCAACTGAACGTTGGTCGACCTTATCGTGGATCAATGTCATCGGCAGGAAGACCACCTGGTGGACAGTACTCGGCTCGCGGATTGCCTTTTTCGGTGCAGAGGCCATTGGCTGGGCCGCAACCGTACCTGCTCAGACAGTCACAGGAACCAACTGTGCGAACTCAACACTACCCTGGTCAAATGATGCAACAACCGATAACATCGATAAGCAACAGCGATTTGTACAACAACCGATACAACCCATTGTGACACCACGAATCATGGTTCCTCCTCAACCGCGACAACAGACAAAACCTATTTAGTTCAAAACTTCGGTAGCCATCATCCTCTTTTCTCACTTCTGGCTTGATTTTACATTGCACTATTCACCCACTCGATCTTCACCCTAAACCCACCAACCACTTTGTGCCTCTGCATTGTGCAATCGTTTGTCCAGAGTATCCAATATAAGTATCCCAAATCCTATCATACTGTGTGACATGTTATGATGAGTTCTGTTGTTGTGGTGTTTGAATTGCACTCTTTTGTTTCTCTCCATTCACTCACCACCCACCCCTCTGCAGTGGACTAATCTGTGTTTGCCTTCAATCTATCTAAAAACAAACTGTCCAACGATGGTCTCAGTATCTGACAACACGGTCCCTGCAACAACCACTTCGACACCAATCCCTCGATCTAGCCGAACCAGCAGTGCACCCCTTTCACTATTGCCTGCCCATTCCTACCCGACTGCTGCACCTTTGACTTGGAACACTCGACCGCCAATCATGGGAATGCCTCAATTTGGCAGTAGAGTTGGCGGTGATCATCGCACTATTTGGCAACTGCAACCACTGAATATGAACCGACCATATCGAGGATCGGTGTCACTTGCGGGAAGACTACCTGGTGGAGTGTAAGTTCCGCACGGATTTCCCATTTCTGTGTGGAGACCAATGGTTTGGCCGCAAACGTTTCTGCTCAGACAGTCACAGGAACCAACTGTACTACCTCAACTTTCCCCTGTTCGAATAGTTCAACAACAACCACCACCACAGGCACAGACATCGATAAGCCAGCAACGAACTGTGCAACAACAGATGCAAACCATAGGGTCACCACGAATCTTGGTTCCTTCACAACCACGACAACTGACAAAACCGTTTTAAGTCAAAGTAACGGCCGCCTTCACCCTCTCATCTCACACTGCCTGGACAGCTTCAACATTATTATTTCTCTTATTAGATACAACACTATATATTCCGCAGACAACTGACATAATTCTATTTAGTGCACATCTTAGATCGACATTACCCGCCCCATTCAATATCTCTGTATCGTTTCAAACACTCTCTTGATAGTATAGGCTTCAACTCACACATATTTGCACTGCTGTTCACCTATTTGCTAATAACTTTCTTTTTGTATTTCGACATTAGGCCTAGTGCTAACCAGTAAACAACTTTTCATATAATTCTTGTGCTTTTTTATTGCTACCTATTCGGTGATAATCGATTGATTACGCTGAGTAGTAGAAATGGTCTAAACCAAAACAGAACAACCGAAAGCATATCCAACAATGTGAAGTAGAGTAGAGTAGAGGAATACGATGTGGTTGTTATAGTTGTTGCTGCTGCTGCCAAGTTTGTCCACATTCTCGCCATCTTCTTGACCACAGTCCACTTCCGACAGACCGACAATTGCTGACTGTTTCGCTCGGTCAGACTGGCCACTGAGTCACAGTCGAGTGCATCACTGATCTATTCAGGCCATGAATGCGACAAGGTGCAATCAGAGAATGTCTGGCTAGTGGACTGATTCGCTCGCATTTTCGCCTGTGAACTTCAAACAGAGGCCATCAAAGTCTGAAGAGACCAAAACAAACCGAGCGATATGAACAGACAAGATGATCTGTTTGGAGTGGCAACCGATTGACAATGCCACCGTACATCGTCACAGACCGCTTGCCCACTGCTTTGTGCACGGTCGAGAGTGAAGAACAACCAAAACGTCTAAACACAAGCACAAATGACATGGCACTGCAGCATTTGATACATTCGAAATTGACTAATTTGGTTCCGTCAGTGGTCATCACATGCTGATCACAGCCGTACAGATACATCCGTCTATCACTATACCACCAATCACCCAACATATTCGAATACACGGTAATACTTTATTCGAATTCTAAGTACTGACCACTCATACTTCTTTCCAGTATCTCCTTTTAGTAGAATACCAAAAGTAATGATGTGATGTACTCGATGACAGACTGGCACAGGCACAGACGACAGCAAACGATTAGAATTGCGATCAGATAATAACTCGATGGCAGACGAGCAATCACACGAGCACCAATTGAGGCAATCGATTGCGTTGTATGGAACAATTCTAATAGACCGTTGAGTGTAAATGACGGACACTGACGCAATCATCTGTACATTCGACCTGTATTGTCCATTGACACAATCCATTATATATCAACGCTCGTATTCTCCGCTTCAAGATATCTACTTGCTCGCATTTTGGCGCCACAACGCAAACATATCTGTATCTACACATCTAATATATTATTGTTCACATATTTTAGGATGTTTGTTATTATTAGTCTTTGTACTATTTTGACATTGGGCCCAGTGTGGCAAACAGTATTAATAAATCCGATAATAATGTAAAGTAGAGCACGAACACGAGGTTGGCTCGGTTGTTGTTGTTCTCGTTGCTGTTCATTCTACTAGCAATGTGACACACGAGTACGTTCAGTGCAATGTGTTCTAATGTGCACTCTTCGTTGCATTATCACAAAATCAAACATTGTTTGAATCTGTGACTCAATTCAATTTGCCCGTCATCATTTGTACTACAACTACTAGACTTGTAATAGATGACCACTGGATCATATAGTTCCACTTGAAACTAAACTTAGTCACTCAACTCATAGACTTGTGTCATCAATGAGAAATATCTCATTTCAAATCCAAAACAATCACTTTTAGAGTAATAACAATAACAAACTAAGTCATCATCATCATCATCATCATCATCATCATCATCATCATCATCATCATCATCATCATCATCATCATCATCATCATCATCATCATCATCATCATCATCATCATCATCATCATCATCATCATCATCATCATCATCATCATCATCATCATCATCATCATCATCATCAACAT
Organism: Rhizoglyphus robini; assembly: GCA_023373905.1. Lineage (NCBI taxonomy): Eukaryota > Metazoa > Arthropoda > Arachnida > Sarcoptiformes > Acaridae > Rhizoglyphus > Rhizoglyphus robini. The sequence goes on along the minus strand of JAKIJQ010000278.1, from coordinate 12,953 downwards.
CGTACATTATGATATCAATGTATTCATAAAAGTGCATGTGTTTTGTTTTGTCAATCTAGTTTAGCATCATCATCAGTATCACAAAAAAACCTAAATGCAATGATACTTGTGCAATGCACTCGATGCCAGACTGTCACAGGCAACTGGTAAAGGCAATCGATTACGATTGCGATCGGTTAATCATCAGTCCTGATTAGATGGCAGACAGGCGATCACATGGGCACCTGTGTGAGCTAGCCGAATGCACTGTTTGGATCAGTTCGAACAGACCGTTGGGTGTAAGTGGTGACATATTTACACCGATCAACAACGGACTCGATCTATGGCTTGACTCTGACGAGAATGGGCGATGATGTGAAGATTCGAGCTAAAGGCCGATAGAGTGACAAGTCATGAGAAGTGACACTCAGTGAGCTTGTCGGTGAACCGCAATGATGTGCAACACCAATTAATTAATCTTTCCACCCTCTCTAGTCTAGTCTCGAATGTGTTCAAAGTTAATGTGCCTTCTCAGTACAATGGCATTGTGATTGGCGGAAACGGTGATTTGACTCACAACATTCAAATGACCCAGCGAATGTTCATCCAAACGCCCAAGCTTGAATACCTTGAGCTTGAAGAACATCAAGTACTTTAAATTGATTAGTGCCGAGGTGAAAGTGTCCACTGTAGTTAACCGAATGTTCAATCACCTGTGTGCATGAACCAAGCTACACTGTACAGTTGCTGCTACAGTTCTACAGAGACTTTTTGAAGGAGGCGAAAGAAGTGCACTTTGTGAATGTCAATCCGCCTGGGCCACTCACACTCACAGTGCCGTGATGGCACACATTCAGGCATATAGACTCGATCAACTTCATCACTGACATCAGTAAATGAGACAACTCCAGTTGTAACAGTCATTGGGATAGTTATTGGAGAGATCGATTTTGTGTGATTGTCACCACCACTCTAGTGGTAATCAACTTGCCAACTGAGTCTTGCCGTGAACTTTGACCTGCACAGCCAAATGAGACAATAACCCGAACACATGAAGAAGGAAGACACAGTTGGTGGTGGCAGTGTCCAGTGTGAGCAATTTCTGATGGTGGCAAACATTTCCTCCAGTGACAGTGTGTGGTCACATAGATCACGAAAGCAAGCAGCAGTGGTGAACAGTGTTGAGGCCATGAATCGAACAGCCGTGGGACCGGGCACAACCGATTGTCCACAGAACAAAACACTCGAATGCGAAATCGCGATGATGATGACTGCCAACAGAGAAATGAGTGCGAGTGAGTAAGTTAGTCGACTTGGCTCACTTGGCCCACTTCTATTGAGTACTGTCGTGGTCACACACACAACACACAACACCACGCACACAAAACAAACGAGAAAGTTCGTGCTAGAGTGGTCCTCTACTTGGCTAAACCAGTTTGTCGTGGATTGGCTTGTTTTATGGCACTTGAAATTCGGTTCATTTTGGTTGGAGACAATAAAATGGTCGGAGTGTGGACAATATGTGTAGCCATGGTCACAATGCTCGTGACTGATTGATTGAGTGAAAGTGGCAGAGACGAGACTGTTTGCGTGCCGTCGAGTATGGCACTCACCAAAGCGCTCATCTATCGATCGACAGATGGGCTCAATTCATGTGTGACAAGTCCGTGACACAAATGACAATTGGAAGATGCTTCACTGAAAGACAGTGACAACAGAGTGAATGCATAATCACAGTAATGTGTCCACTGTCTCACAGAGCCGACCACTGTGACAGTCCCAAGGAAAGGTGGCACAGAGCACCAGTGCCAACAAGCAACCAGTGAAACTACTGTTTGTGCCAAACATTGAGGAACAATACACACTCATACAATCTATGGTTGCAGATCATCTTGCCAACCATTGGTTAGGTTGGTGGGGACACTTTCTGAGTGGTCAAGTTCAATGATTGGTCAATGATTGGTGCATACGTCTCAACGAATCACTCAATTGAGCAGTCTGATTCGTGTCTAAACAACTCTCGGTGAGTGACACTCGAGTGATGATTGGTCTCAATGATGAAGACAATCAAGGCAGGGACTATCACTTCTATCTCGGCTCGACTCAACTCTCTCGTGTCAGCAACCTCACACCAGTGGGCGAGTTGAGTGTCATCCATTACTCGAGTACTAAAATCAATTCAAATTTTAATAATAAATAGTAAATCGTAAAATCACAGATTCAGGTGATCTCAAGCACCGAACATTAATAAAAGCAATAGTATAAATAGTAATAAAAACAGCTGGCCAGTGCTTCGTGGTCGTGTCGGCACACTCAAGCCCTGCGAATGGTCTTCACTCCATCAGTCTCCATCACCGTCCACTTAGTCCACTCCTGGTCCAAAACGAAGATGTGACGCAACTGGGCAAATTGTAGAAAGGTTGGCGCCAATTGGTCAACATCAAAATTTACAGGTTCACGTGTCTCGCTGAACCATTCGATGACTTGAACATTCGGGAAAGTCCAGCCCCAGTGAACCGATTCAATGTCGGTGTGCTCTTGTTGAGTGATAACTACGAGGGACAGCATTTTGACCGAAATCAATTGGCTAATTTCAGTGTGAGCCCTGTCATCGTCTTGAGAAAAGTAAATCAAATCCTCTGGTGTTCCCAAATCAAAAGATAATATCAAATTGAGTCGGACGAGCATTCTCAATGGGGCAAAGTTGTTGACCAGTTGAATGAAGCCGTGGACCACAGGAATGTGGCGATATGATAGTTCGGTTAGCGAGGAGAACGCAGACAAAATAGGTTGAGCAGCCATTGGATTTAGTTCAAAATCCAAGCCCTCGCTCCACGCAACTTTTGTAAGCGACGTTATTCGAGAGGCACCATTGGGACAACGCTGGGCTAACGGCCAAATTGCATTGTTCCAGCTTCGATTGTGGATTGCAATGTGAGTTAGGTTGGGATTGGACGGGACAAAGTGCTTCAGAGAAGAGAACAGCGGCGTGTGTTCAATCAAATCGTTGCTTCTAAAGCTGAATTCATGTAGACGAGATAATATGGATAAATCAAAGTGCGGCACAATTCCCAAAAGTTTTTCGTCCAATGGCGACTCATCGTCCCCCTCAGTGTCTGGGTAGAGTTTGTGACGAATGTTCAAGGTGAGATGCTTCAAGGCGGTCATCGAGTTGATCCGATACAGCATAAACAGCACACTACTCGTCAGTTGGGGACAATCCTCTTCACAAAATGTACACCACAGTTTGAATGTGGTCAGTTTTGATGACCAAACCGAAATTAAAAAGAACACATCATCAAGCGAAACATATGAAAGTCCATTGATGTGCATCTGAAGCGTTCTAATGGTGGGCAGAGTGACGAGCAGAAAGTCAATCATGTCATGACGAACCAAACGATAACGTACTTGATAGCACTTGCGGTCGTATGGTTGAACAGGATACATTGAACTGCCGTCGCCGTTGACCAATTTTGCCATTCGTTGCTTGTGTTCGTAATCAAAGTGAAGATCATCAAGATCTGGTTGGCCAAGCAGCAGAGTGAGCGATTTCACTTTGGAGACAATCTTCGATTGGTACGACTGCCAAAATCGACAAACTCGCCCCATTTGGAGCACATCTTGCAGTGGCAGATAGGAAAAGATTAATCTGAGCGGCACATCGGGAAGTGCATTTAGATGCTTTTCTTGTTGGCCAATGTCATCGATAGCGGAAGTGGAAGGATGGTCAGAACCAGCCACCGCCAAACATGTCACTTTCAATATGACTAGTGTTAAAGTGATGATTAGTCAGGCCATTTTCGGTTCTCATCAACACCATCTCGTGTGACACAATTTGACTGACACAACCACAGAGATCGATTATTATGAGAATACGAGCGTTGATATATAATGGATTGTGTCAATGGACAATACAGGTCGAATGTACAGATGATTGCGTCAGTGTCCGTCATTTACACTCAACGGTCTATTAGAATTGTTCCATACAACGCAATCGATTGCCTCAATTGGTGCTCGTGTGATTGCTCGTCTGCCATCGAGTTATTATCTGATCGCAATTCTAATCGTTTGCTGTCGTCTGTGCCTGTGCCAGTCTGTCATCGAGTACATCACATCATTACTTTTGGTATTCTACTAAAAGGAGATACTGGAAAGAAGTATGAGTGGTCAGTACTTAGAATTCGAATAAAGTATTACCGTGTATTCGAATATGTTGGGTGATTGGTGGTATAGTGATAGACGGATGTATCTGTACGGCTGTGATCAGCATGTGATGACCACTGACGGAACCAAATTAGTCAATTTCGAATGTATCAAATGCTGCAGTGCCATGTCATTTGTGCTTGTGTTTAGACGTTTTGGTTGTTCTTCACTCTCGACCGTGCACAAAGCAGTGGGCAAGCGGTCTGTGACGATGTACGGTGGCATTGTCAATCGGTTGCCACTCCAAACAGATCATCTTGTCTGTTCATATCGCTCGGTTTGTTTTGGTCTCTTCAGACTTTGATGGCCTCTGTTTGAAGTTCACAGGCGAAAATGCGAGCGAATCAGTCCACTAGCCAGACATTCTCTGATTGCACCTTGTCGCATTCATGGCCTGAATAGATCAGTGATGCACTCGACTGTGACTCAGTGGCCAGTCTGACCGAGCGAAACAGTCAGCAATTGTCGGTCTGTCGGAAGTGGACTGTGGTCAAGAAGATGGCGAGAATGTGGACAAACTTGGCAGCAGCAGCAACAACTATAACAACCACATCGTATTCCTCTACTCTACTCTACTTCACATTGTTGGATATGCTTTCGGTTGTTCTGCCAAGTGAACCAAATCACTTTGCCACATTGTTCATCACGACTATTCATTTCGCCTTCACCTGTGTAATTCAAGTATAGCACGATGAGTACTGACAAAAATCGAAGTGGCTCTGCTGATATTGGGCCCACATCACACTCTACTACTGGTGGTGTGGCTGTGTTAAGTTGAGTAACCTGCTGGAAACCTCACGAGCTGAGAACCAAATACTTGAACGCAAGCTTTCAGTATTTATTAAAGTTTGATCATATATCAGTCGAATAATCGATGTCACTCAACTTGCAAATTAGGGTGAGATTGTTTTTGTTGGTCTACAAACTCTTCAAAACACACAAGAGGAAGTGATGATCATGTCTGTGTAAGTATCATTGTTTGTAGTATTGCTTTGACTGTGATTAAAAACCACTACAACCTTGGCTCACTGTATCACTGCTGCCTGAGGAGCAATCCCGTCATAGTGCTGCACTCGTCCACTCGTTTAGTGCTCTCGCGCTCGACCTGGCCACACTCAATTTACTCGGTTCCTCGAATACTTTGCATACACCAACACACACAGACAATAGACAAATCGTTCTCGCCAATGACAAATATCAACAATCGGTGCATCTTGTAGGCTGTGCAGCACTTTATATGAATCTTCTAGGTGTGGCATCTTTTCAGTGTCAAGTTGAAATTCACCTTTTCATTGATGCTCTGCCTGTACCAGAGGCACCTTCTCTTGTACAACTGTACAGTTCACACTTTGTACTCAAGTGAGAAATGCCCGGTATGTGAAGATGGTTAAGCTGTTGAAAGAAGATTGTTACAGAAGAAGTAACAAGTAAGAACCTATGCAAGAGCTAGATCATACAGTGGTAAAGAACCTTGTCCAAGGTATGAACGATCGTAATATGTTGAAATGCTTCTGTAGAACTACAAGTGGCAATCGACTATGTTTGGATTATATACTTTCCACAGTGTATTGAGTGTATAGTGTCATCAAGAAAGAGGACTAACACTTGATCGACCGGGACAGTTACCACGAGCTCAACTACACCATCTATGAGTCCGTGTACAAATCAGTTAGATGAGGTACAAGTAGGTCAATTTGAATCGTAATTTTCAATATCATCCAATGTAATTTATTATCATTTGACAGTAGAAGTATCCACTGATCAGTGATATTACGAACGTATAGACTCAATCGACCGAAAACAAACAGACTCAGCACTCGAACTAGAATGCTGACAAAGGCGACGAATAGGACGAGTTTACACATGCAGACATGAATGAGAGTTGTGTCATCAGGTGTGGCCATTTGACACAAACAAGCAACCGCTCGAATTAATTAACGCAAAAATAATTTTGTTTATTAAGAGTAATTATTATCGCATAATTTTAGAATAAAAATAAATTTCAGAACAAAAAAGCAAGAATTAATTAGTTAAGTAATCAGAAAAAATGAAAAACACAATTATAATAGTAAGGTACTCAACGAATTATAATTGATCATAATAATAAAAAATAGAATAATTACTAACGCTTAGATAAATCTAAAGGACTGCAGGAGTGAATCTCGTTGAGCTCATACTCGAAACTGACATGACTGTTCACCTTATCGAACACAATCTTGATCAAATGATCGGTAGTGATCATATACTTGACACCGTTGCTGTAGTTGAGCGCTTTCTGCTTAATGTCCTCTGCCGAATGGTGTGCTGCAGTGGCAATTGCTTCCTGTGATTGAACAAACAGCGACTTGCACTTGATCGAGTTTCGGTCGTTCAACAGTTCTTGAAGCTAAAGGACGAAAATGTTATTAAGTGACATGGTTCTCTAATAGTTGGAACTCACCTCAACAACAATCTTCTCAACAATCAAATCGAGTGTGTATGCAGTGTATGCCTTGTTCCCAAACTTGTCTCGAAGCTCGTCTTTGTACTGTTCCGCGGTGAGCTTCTTATCCAACATCATTTTCACCAACACGACCAAACAGGTAAAATAGTCACTTGTTGGAACACCTTCTTGAGGAATTGACAATGAGTTATACATTTAAAGATATAAAATCATAATTACCATTCTTCTTGGGAACGAATGACTGTCCACTGTTTGCGCACTTTTCCTTCTGTTGCTCGAGTTCATCGTTCTCCAGCTTCACCAGATCGGACTCAACATTTTGCATGTGTCGCAATCGTTCACAAAGTAGAATGTACAATCGAACGAAGTAGTACCAGTTGTCGTTCCCATATAAAATCTTAGACTCTTCCAATTGGTACTTGCGTTTGAGTAGTATGTCAGGCAAAAACTGGGTCAACTTCTCTTTGATTTCTTTCTCACGTCTCAATTGGATCGATGGATTTTTCAGCACAAAATGCATAATCAATTCGTTGGCCATCTTCATAAAGGCCTCAAGTGGATACTGTTTGAGCATCAGTGCTGGCTGACCACCATTGGCTTGTTCACGATTAGGCATGATTTCACGAGACATCGAGTCGCGTTCCAAATGCTTCGAGTCATCCTCACGAAAAGTGGCACCGAGAACATCCAACGATTTCAAGTAGACAGCGTCAGTTTCTTGTCTCCATTCTATGAAAAAGTCCTCCTGCTCCCGTTTCCATTCATCATACTTCTCACACAGTCGATAGTGCACCTGTGGCACAGCAATAGCAGGAAAACGACGAAGTTCGCGATAGATCGAGTCGAACTTATCTTGGCCATAGATGCGTTCGATAGATTTGCGGTAGATTTTGCCTGAGGAGCCGTTTAGGTTATGGTCCAACCTAAATAAATAAATAGTAGATTGTAAGTTAAAGGTTTGGTCTATATTAAAAAAACTTACGTAAACTCAACCAACTTCGAAGGATCATTTTCCCGAATCTGATCAATCTGATCAATAAGTTTCCCCAAGTGGTCCATCGTGGAGCGAGTTGTTTCAATCACATGATCCAAATGTGCTCGCTCATTCTCCATTCGAAACATATCGTGAACAGCATCATGTTTCGTTTCATTCGGCTTATAGTCAACACCACAGATGGCCAAGGTATCGTTCAGTACATTTTCACCCAACCAGCTTTTGCCTGAGCACTTTTCATCGCTGTGAAATTTCACATAAGATGTGCCAACACGTTCCAAATCGGATGCATCAATCACAATTAAATCAGAATCCGACTTTGGTGATGCAGCTTGAGGATTGACTGTGTTGGATGTTGAGTTTAGACTTTGAGATTGATCAAATTCATTAATCAGATTGCGGCGAACACTTGAGGCACTCGGTAATAGGAAATCACTTTCCATTTCTTCAAAATTTGGATAAAACAAGTTGGCTTGAGGTGAAACTAATTGAACACGAACTGGTTCCACACTTTCAGTTGAGTAATCGTTGCCTGAGTGAATGCTCATGTTACTAAAGGAAAGATCGATGGAAGTAGATGTAACAGAAACTGTTGAAGTAAATGAAGAAAGCATATGGCCACTAGTAGGTTCAAACGAGGAAATTAAATTTGACACTAAAGTGCTACAAGATCGAGTAGTCGGGCGGCTTGCCAAAGTAGGTTTGCATCTTTGCTTCTTGTCACTTTTGATTGTATTGCTTTTGACGGTTTCAATAGGTTTCGGGCTAGAAGGTGACTCAGATTTGCTCGTTGAAGTGGAAAGAGACAACGGTTGAGTTGAGGCCATCTTTTCACTACTAATCGACAGTGGGCTTGAAACAGAGTCAACCTTACTTTTAGTGGTTTGACTAGTCTGAGATTCAGAAAATAACTTGAGTAAAGGAGAAATGTCCCGGATAGTAGTTGGCTGAATAAAATCAATACGCTCCACCGATGATGCAAATTGCTGTTGAGGGAAAGTAAGCGACTTCGGAGTTATGTTCTCACTAGAGCTCGACTGTATAGATTCACAACGTTTTGGGTTTGATGAAGTCTTAGATCTAGTATTGTAAGTTGAAGTTGACAACTTGTTGGTGTTAGTAATAATAACTTGACTAGTAGTTTTCGTATCAAGACGTTTTGGAGTTGAGCAAATTTGAGTTTGGGTGGAACTAGATGGTTCTTTGGTTGGTGAGGTTACCTCACTATTGGCTGACATTGTAGATACACGGCGCTTCGGAGTTGATGGAGGTAGAGTTGACTTGGCTGACGATAACCTGGCAGACCGCCGTGGAGTAAGTGATACGTCATCGCTGGTGGCTTGCTTCACCGATGTACGACGCTTCGGAGTTGGGGGAATTAGAGGTTGAGTGGATTTGGTCGAAATAGACGACGGTGGAGATAGTGACACGTCATCACTGGTTGTCTTTAACGATGCCCGACGCTTCGGTGACTGAGTAGAAATAGAAAAAGTAGTAGGCGAGCTACTTTTGTTCGTGGTTAGTCCTCGAACACCAAAATGATCACCCCCATCAGGACCGTTTCCACTCATGTAGTTACGGAATTCCTCTACCAGATCGTCTGAGCTCTGAAACAGTGTGACTACCTGTAAAGGGAAAGCACCATTTAAAGTTACTCACATTAGTCCGTGAAGAACATACCTCAAAGTAGATCTCATTAACAACATTACGTCTCTCCATAATGGGCATATGCTTCACACCACATTGCAGCTCGTGAAACTTTTTCCAAATGGCCAGAAACTTTTTGTAGATGCCCGGCTTGCTTGCGTATCGTTCCTTGACTTTCTTCACAAAATCCGCACCGAAAGTAGATGAGCCAGGAGAGGGGATGGAACCTTTGGTGGTAGTTCGGGAAGAAGACATTTTCTGGTGTGACAAAAGAGAGGGCGAACACGATCAGAAAAGCGTTAGTCTGAAGGATAAAAAGAGAGCGACGAAAGAGAGAAGTTACTCAAACAACACACAAAAGCACACTGCATGCTGTATGAGTGACGAGTGAGTGAGAGGTAGGAGAGTGAGAGCGTGTTTGTTGCCAGTCATCGCGAGAGAGCACGATCACATTCGATTTGTCATAGCGGGCGTCCACAGAGGACGTTACGCTGCATGACTGTGATTGTGCTGATAGATTAGATTTGATGTGTTCGTTGTTCAACTAGATGACGCCGTGTACTCAGTACACTGTACTGTTCACATCTATTGTCTGTTGCGTTAATGTTCGAGCGTGAATATTGCGTGCGTGCAAATTAGTACCGTAGCTATGTTCATGATCACCTTTTAGAGTACATCAGTGGCCAAATCAGATGTAACATAAGCACAAATGGCACAAGTTATCTATACACGGTGACCTACATGCACACCATAAGCAAGCAGAATGGGTTGCTCATTTTAACATGTGTAACACTAACAGAATACTCACATTTGAGTCTTCAATATGTACGAATAGACCAGCGGTATGAACCCCACTACATCTGTTAACATAAGAAAGCCAACTGGCAAGGGATGGCGAACAGAGCACAAGTGCAAACAAAGGCAGAGTGATAACCACTGATGGAGTGGCCATATGGTTTGAATGAAACTTTGAGTGAGCCATTGCTGTTTCAGACCAACGAGGTGACGTTGCTTCGCACACAGGCAAAAATGTCATTTGGTTCATTGCACAATCGAGTGAATTAGTGTCGAGTAGAGATGGTTGAAGCACTCGGACAGTTACATTGCACACATCATACCAGTACACACACACACACACGGGAGTGCACACAGGCAAATTTGCTGTTGGCAATAATCGAAAGAAATCAATTTCGATGAATCAATCAAGAAGGTGGACGAGTAGGGAGGTTAAGGTACTATTGCCCGTGGTGTGTTTGAAAGGATTCTTGAGTAGTGAGCAGTACTGACTGCGTAGTGATTTGCAGATATGGCTTTTTGGTTTGTGGTTGGCGTGAGTTGAGCTGACTTGGCAGTCATCTTTGCTGGTGTGTCTAGAGGATTTCTGTGATTGAACAAGTTGAAGTTGCTGGCAATCTATAATATTCGTGGGGAAGATGTTTGATTTGTTATTTGACCAATAGTTCAGAGTCTGACGGAGGTTGTCAAACGTGTGATTCATCAATAATCAATTCTCAACATGTGAAAGGCATTAGGCGATGTTTTCTTTTTAGCGAGGTTATGTAAAAAAGAAAAGGCGAGGGAGAATGTGTTGTTGCCTAACACTGGACAAAGACTAGAAATGAGTTCCAGTAGGGATAGTGACCAATAAGATGCGGTAGAAGGTGAGTTGTGGAGTGGTGTTAACTTTGAGCAGAGATGGCTACCAGTGGCAAGTAGACCTTTCGACTGAAAGATTTGTTGCCACTTTTAAAGAGATTCGAGTTGTTCGAACATTACAAGAGATGAATTACATGGCATACAATAATCAGATCGTTGCATGTTGCTTCTTCACAGTGCACTGAACAGTTGTTAACGCGATCTCGACACTGCCAACCAACAACCACAATGAACAGTCCGGTTGAGGTGCATCGGCGTGATATGTGAGAGCATCAAACCAGAAAGTGCTCGTGGCTGAAGATAATAAGAGGGTTCAAGCATTGGTTGTACGATTTGTCGAAGCAAATTAGACTATGAACAGTGGTAAGAATGGCTCATTGTTGGTGATGCTTGGTCGATGATGATAACACAATTAGTGATTCACTCGATTGTCGATACAACAGACCAGGCCGAGCCAAATCGAACACGAGCGCACTAAACACGGTGAACATATTGTACATTGCATTGTACAGGTACTGCGTCTTGGCGGACTGCGATTACCGAAACAAGTACAAACTCTATGAACCCAACTTATTATATCAAGCGATTCTGGTGACGTTCCTTGAGCCAACAGCTAACCTGACAGAGCACTCACTCGGTAGAACAAAGTTGTGAAGTTCAATTAGCACGGTCAATGCACTTATGCGCTATTCACTCTATTGAGCGTTTATTCATTTTTCCCCTTTAATATCGTCCAGTGCATTAGAGCAGTAATCCATTAGAGCAGATATCGACTAGTGTACGTGTGCCACAGTGCACTGTACGGTTTGATTATGTTGGTGGAGGTGCTTCTGCTACAGAGTAGCACTACACAGGGACTCTCAAAGATGACATCACCTCGTTGCGAATTAGTGGTGCATCTCACTTCGACACTGTTACATCAACACATATCAATGGAGTCAACTGTTGAGGAAGCATACGCAACGACGTCACTCTCAATCTTTTTGTCTCGCTCACGTTTGGCCGATCAGCGACTACTTGTGTGTCTTCGTGCTAATTAACCACAATGCATTCGGGCACTATCCTTTTGCAATGCCAGCTCATCTTACTGAGTCGTTGGTCAATGATCGGAGTGATATTGTCATTGGCTTCCAACTGACTTCTATTGGCAACAAACCTCGAATCTCTCATCTACAAGTTTTGGACAACATTAAGCCCATTCTCCAACAATTTGACTGGATATCTTGGCAAGTTTGGTGGTACGGTAGCAACTGACTCACACATCAAACCCCGGTCGGAACCATCATTTATGGATCGACAATGGCGTATTGTGCTTTTGTCAGTGTCACATGGTTCAGCACGCATTGGTGCCGGTCTCAGTCATTGTTTGTATACATGTACGGGTATATGTAGAACTGTATCCATCAGTGCACCGCACAATGCTCACATCAGTTGTTCAAGTCTATTGCTTAAATTTGGATTGCACTTGAACGCGCTCTCGGTGAAGTGAGGCCTCGGACACATTTGTCGGTTTTGAACACACAGGTAATATGACTACCAGTCTAATTGACTTTGGTATTGATGTTTTCGATGTGTTCATTGTTGGTGTTGTTGTTGGTTGTTGCTGCTGTGTTGTTGTGTGCTGCACGAGATCAAGTTGAACATTGCAAAATTCGACACATTTGCACGAAGTATTTGAGTGGTCCAACCGGAATGACAGTCACCACAGTTGGCGTTAGTGGCACTGATGACGAGGATAATGCCTTGGCATTGTTGGTCATGGAACTGGGCTGAGGAAACAGACATAAACAGAGATAATGACCAGATTGTTCACTGAGGCCAGATCGGTGTAATAAAAGCTCGGTGCAGGGCATCGGACTCTGCTGTTGGCACAACACTCGCTCAAATCGGTTCTGGCTATGAATCATAGCGAACACTAGCTATGATGGTTTGTCTCAACCTAGAACTTGGCTGACTGGTTGAGCTGCAGGCAAAGAATCCTCAGCGAGCGGAGAGGATGCGAAAGTGAATTGAGAGGGATAGAGAGAGAGA
>JAKIJQ010000277.1:145000-165848 GCA_023373905.1 Rhizoglyphus robini | reverse complement strand
GCCTAGGTCCAGCGGTATGGTCCGAGTGGGGAATCGGGATAAAGACGGACCCAGGCGGCGGACACTAGAAGGAATAGAGAAGAAGATATGCGTCAAAGGTTTAGAATAGGTTTATTGAAAATATTAAAGTGAAGATACAAACGGATGGGAACAGGGTCCCAGCAGACAAACCCGGTCAACAAGACAGAGAGTGATCGAATGCAATACGGTACGACACTGAGTCAAACTGGTGGAGTAGGAGAGCCACGCAGAGACAGGCCGACCAGTGATAACACAAGTAGAGAATGATGATGATCTGGATAGATCTGAATGTATGGCTTCGATGTAATGCGTGTTGTATGTATGTGTATGTATGTATATCGATCTGTCTGTTGCACCGTGCTTATATACATAAAGAGGAATTGATGAAATGTAACATTGGTAGTACAAAAGATAATTAACGGCGATGCGAACGCAATGGCCCGATTGTGAACAGTTACGCAAATCTGATGCAACTATTGGTAATGGGTTAATGAGAGTACCGTACTCTGAGTACGCCACTTCGGCAACCTTGGGTATGGAGGCAGCGGAAAGCGTTGTACAGGGAAGTGGGCATGTAAGGTAGTACTGTACGATGACGTCGCTTCAGAGTACATCTACGTTACATATTACCTCCCCAAAAAGAAGCAGAATACAGGTGAGATAGACTGTACGATGATTCATGAATGTAGAAGAATTTGAATAACCGAAACAGTATACTAACTACTCGCTCAATTAGACGTATCGGGTGAACCGTCAAAATCCACCGATAGACAATCAGGCAAAGCAGCCGCAAAACTAGTCCGGTATTAGTTGATCGGCATGCACGTGTTGATGCAGACGAAAGGAACAGAATTTGGGTATAGATAGATATGATTGGAACGGAAGAAGAACCACTATGGATTGGGAACTGGTTCATCCGGAACTGAGTGTAGCAGGATTCGATGAGCCACCAGGAACAGGAAACGTTGCTGTACCAACTGAGGCAACACCAGAGGAAACGATCCAAACAGGAGCGATGACAATGAATGGTCCATTAACAGCCGAAGACAGGAATCAGCCAACGGGTCAGGAACTTGATTTGTTGATGTATCAAACCATTTGGTAAACCAATGGTCAAACATGCAATGACATTTGTTAGCATTAGCCAGTGAATAGATACTTATCCAATTGACCATCATCAAACACTTATCACAAGTCTCAAACCGCTTGTCTGAATGTGTGTGTAAGGTGTATTTGTGTCTAACAACGGCACGAATTCTAGGGTCAAAATGGGCTAAGTTTGGCAAGTTACGATTGCGATAGATAGCAAGGATAGCAAGGTAAGGAAAGATTAAGCCAGGTCAACCGGTCAACAGTCGGTAAGGACAGGCAAACAAAGAATGCACATGAGTACAACGATCAAAAGCAATTTGCGCTTTGTAACATGATTAGTGATACGCAATAGAGCATGTCTACTAGACAAGATAGACTGATCAGCAAAAGGTAAAATGCCAGGAGACATAAGGTCACCTTTGGCTTTACCACGAGCTATAGTCAAACGTAAATGAAGACAAACAGACTGTCTTGATACAACGCCAGTAGGCTGATTAATGCAATCAATCGAAGCAAAGAAACGCTCAATTGACTTTGTACAAGCCAACATATGCTGGTCAAGTACCGCATAATCAGGTGAACTAAAATGATTAGATAAGAATCCAATAAAATGCTCGAAAGACAAAACTAAAATCGAATAGAAACGGTCAGCAAGGTAAAACCGAATTAGCACTTACTGAGTGAATAAAATTATTAAAGTAAATTGCAAAATGAATTTTGAGCAACTGTCGAAGGATGAAATCAAGACAGGCTAATTGTAGATTCAAGGGCGGACTAAACAAAAGAACCAACAAAATTGCAAGAAATTTATTGTTTACGTACAAGTGAGCTAAAACAAAGCGAAACAAAAAAGAAACAAATACAAGAAAACAGTCGTCAATAGATGAGTGAACAACTAAAATTGATTCGTCAAGATTGACTTTACCTGAACTAACAAAATTTGAATCAATTTGATCAATGTCAACAGTACCAATCACACATTGACTTGCAGTGGAACTACAATCAATTGGTGCATAAATGCTATGATCAGTAGTTGGGACAATTGAAGTAAACAAAGAAGAAGATTGCTCAACCATTGGAGGAGAATTTAGATGCAAACTAATCTCGTCAGTTGTAAAACTACCAAACGTAGGACTAGTGTCAATGGCAGGAACCACTGAACTTACATCAAAACAATCCGACAATGGTGAACTAGAACAACTAGCAACTTCAACTGAAGATGAAAACAAATCAGGGCTAGTGTCTAACTTGACTGGACTTGAAATAGACAAATTAGGTTCAATAAGATTGATTTTAGAAAAATTAGCTGGAGGAGTTGAAATTTGAGAAATAGCCTCAACACGACTAACATAATTAACCAAAGGATGCTTCAAAGCAACTTGATTAGATTGCACAAGAAAATTAGTCAATTTAAGTTTAACTGGACGAGAACTACTACCAGTAAATTTGTAAGTACCATTAGCAAAATAACCACCCTTAGGAGGTCTAACGGTAAGTAAGTTGCGAGAAAAGTCCATTGTAGTATTACCACAAAAATTTAAACCTAACAATAAATCAAAAGAAATCGATTTTGATACAACTGCTTGAACTTCAAACAGCATATGATCAATTTTGATTGGAACAATGGCTGTACCAACAGTTGGCATAGGCGAACCATTAGGACCAATGGCATTAGTCATTTTACGGCGTTCAATACGCAAACGACACTTTCCATTAGCAAAACTAAGACTTACACAACTAAGTTCAGAACCTGAATCAACTAATGCATTGACATTTACACCACGAATTATAATGTCAATACTACGAAGTCTAGAAGGGGTAGAAGAACCAAGACAACGAACTGTGTTAATATAACGTTCGCCCGAGTCAAAATTGTCACTAGACTCAATACAATAATCAGAATCACAATCAGATTGGCCAGAATCGCTAAAATTAGAATAGCAATCACCAGAATTTAAGTTACAATTGGATTGATCGGAATCGAAAGAAGTAGAATAACGATCACCAAAATTTGAATTAAGATTGAATTGATCAAAATCGAAAGAAGCAGAATCAACATTACCAGAACTGCGTTTAGATTTGGAACTACGAGTAGATTTAGAACTAGTATTAGAATCGTTAGAATAGCGACGACCACTACGGTCAGGAGACTGTCGACTATCAAAATTACCACAATTTGAAATACGGCTCGATTTAGAATTGGAACTACGATTTGAATCAGAACTAGAATTTGAATCATTAGAATAGCGACGACCATTATGGTCATTAGACTGTCGACTATCGTCACAAGAACCACGAGAATTGAAATTAGCGCGTTGCCAACTAGCTTGAATGTCGCGCTCAACAGGAAGAGCCTTTTCGAGCAAATCGTCAAAACTACGAGGTTGAAAGGTCAAAACCTTACTAGCCAAAGTAGCATTCATATGCTCGAGAGCAATAATGACCTGCGCAGCTTGATGCATTTTAGGGTCAATTGCATTAATAATACGCTTAATATCGCGAAGATAGTCAAGAACTGGTTCGTCTCGCTTCTGCCTACGACCATACAGTTCTTGAACAAGAAGGAACACATTACGCGCTGGGTTAAAGCGCTCAAGAAACCGCTGCTTGAGACTGTCAAAGTCTTCAGCAAGACAAAATGACTTGTCGAATATGTCCTTACAATACTCAAGACACCACTCAACAGCCTTGCCCTTGAGACAAAACTGAAAATTTTGGACGCGCTGATTAATTGTCCAATTGGCCGAACTAGCAAAACGAGTATACAAATCAAAGAAGCGTTCAGCGTTCTCAAGTGGACCAGCACCAAACTTACTGAACGAAACATCCTTGACACCAGCAAAGATCAACACAGGATTACTAGACTCAGTCATAGTATCCCGTATAGTAACAAAATGATCGTTAGAATTGACTGAAACTGAACTATGACGATAATTAATTTGAGAATCCCCAGGTGAAGGGGTACGATTGAAATAAACACCATGTCCTTGATTAACAACACGAGGAGGACCATGGGGTAGACCAAACTGGCTTTGACCAAAATGACCTTGACCTTGAAGGTGGCCATAAGGATCCAATGGAGGAGGAAAGTTTTGAGGCAACGGGGCCTCGTCAAATACTTTCTCGTACTCAGCCATTATAAATATAAAAGCAAAAAAATAAAACGATCAAAGAATGCCAAACAATGGGCAACACCAAAAAATAACAAAATATTGCGCAACTGCTAACCAAAGTAA
Organism: Rhizoglyphus robini; assembly: GCA_023373905.1. NCBI lineage: Eukaryota > Metazoa > Arthropoda > Arachnida > Sarcoptiformes > Acaridae > Rhizoglyphus > Rhizoglyphus robini. Next base: position 161,499 of record JAKIJQ010000277.1, on the reverse strand, counting down.
AGCAAAGGCAAATATAAATGCAAACTATCGCAATGTACAAAAGTGCAACACTCTGAACATGTACAAATCGATACCAAGTGAAGAAATAGTTAACCAAAGCCAAAAAAATATGTGTATGTACCGTTAGGTAATACACAAAACCACAACAATGTATGAAGGGATTGCAAAAGAGAAGGTAGACGAAGTATGTACGAGACACCAATCGTCTAGAAGCAAAAGCAATAGCTACGAAAACTATGCCAAACAGAATAGCTAGAGTAAATAGTGTAAGTGTAAATGTACAGTGTACACCTAAAACCAAGTATCACATCCACAGGTGGGAAGATACAATTAGAGCAGAGAGTAGACGTATATGAAATACGCACAACCCAAAGGCAAAGTAGCTAACGAGAGAGAAAATGTTCACCATTGAGAACAGAAAAGCCAAATGCGACAGTACAACAAATTGAAACTGCCAGATAGTAGAAAGCCAGAAAAGAAGTGTCAAAACCGCGAACGGAGTGACAATGTGAAAGAGCAAAGAGCAAAGGTGGATCAATTAAGATACCACGAGCCAAAAAATGACAGAACACAGAAATGATACTGTCAAAAGCCAAAAAATGTGTGTGGACGCAAACACACGAGTACACCACCACAGATGGGGTGAAAGCCAAATAAAGTTAAAATAAAAAAATGCACGAAAGGCAAAGTACAACACCGTGAACGGTGAGACAGCAGCAATAGAGCAAGCAAAATAGATCAGGCAAAAATGCACTGAAAAATGAACAAACCAACAGAGTGTGGATGTTCAATGTGTGGTGACGCAAAACACACAAACAGCCAGTATCGCACCGCGAACGGAGGTACAGCAAAGTAAAACAATTGGGTCAAGTGAGACACCAAAAAGAAAAAAATGGCAGAGTCCGAAAACAAATGCCAAAAGCGTCAAAAAATCAAAAAAATTGCAAAAACTACTTGCGTGCCGTTCAAGAAGTGTGGACAAGAAGTGACCAATAGCGAAGAGCTAGGGCCGTCCAAAACCATAGAATGGTTGAAGCCAAAAAATGCAAAAACAGGAAACAGGAAGCTAAGTCCGTATCTGACCGCGCCACATGTCACGTAGCCTAGGTCCAGCGGTATGGTCCGAGTGGGGAATCGGGATAAAGACGGACCCAGGCGGCGGACACTAGAAGGAATAGAGAAGAAGATATGCGTCAAAGGTTTAGAATAGGTTTATTGATAATATTAAAGTGAAGATACAAACGGATGGGAACAGGGTCCCAGCAGACAAACCCGGTCAACAGAGACAGAGAGTGATCGAATGCAGTACGGTACGACACTGAGTCAAACTGGTGGAGTAGGAGAGCCACGCAGAGACAGGCCGACCAGTGATAGCACAATTAGAGAATGATGATGATCTGGATAGATCTGAATGTATGGCTTCGATGTAATGCGTGTTGTATGTATGTATGTATGTATATCGATCTGTCTGTTGCACCGTGCTTATATACAGAAAGGGGAATTGATGAAATGTAACATTGGTAGTACAAAAGATAATTAACGGCGATGCGGACGCAATCACCCGATTGTGAACAATTACGCAAATCTGATGCAACTATTGGTAATGGGTTAATGAGAGTACGCCACTTCGGTAACCTTGGGTATGGAGGCAGCGGAAAGCGTTGTACAGGGAAGTGGGCATGTAAGGTAGTACTGTACGATGACGTCGCTTCAGAGTACATCTACGTTACATATTATTCTTATTGAATGCATACATGCACAGGGATGCATTGAATAATCACATGAAGAAACATTCAGATTTCATATTTCAATGCAGTGATTGCGTTTATAAAACTTCAACTATGGTCAACCTAGAACGGCATAGAGGATTATACCATCAAAATGGTGTATTCGCTTGTGCCAAAGAGTCGTGCGCTTATGTTTTCTCGTCTAGAATTTCAGTTCTTTCACATTTTAGAATTAAACATCCAGATTGTACAGGTGAACAGTTGAATGCAATTAGAGAGATAGACAATTTTGTGGGCAAGAATTATAATGTCAAGCCGGAACCAGGACAACCGATTAAGATAGACCAGACAGGGGATGCTGTTGTTGTTACTGGTGCTACTGGTGCTGCTGCTGCTGCTGCTGCTGCTACTGTTACTGCTCCTGTTCCTGTTGCTACTACAAATACCGAATCAACACAAACCGAGGACATCTCCAACGACAGTTGCGCAAATATCGAAAACCCCACTCAAAACAGTTCTAATAGTACTGATATTACTACTAAAACTGCTCTAACTACTACAATTGAGCAGCAACCGAGTGACACGGACAGTTCATTCAGCAATCCAGACAGAAATTCACTAGAAATATCAAATGATCTGAATCCATTAGACATGTCTACGATTGCATCGACCAGTGCTTCTACTAGTGATGGATTTCGTCGACAAACTCGTAGTATGCGAAATAGTGATGAGTTGCATTCCACCCAAAAGCAGCCGAGTAGAGGCGTAGATAGTTCATCATCTGATCAAGGCATTGATCACCCGTCTAGCTTGAAAAAGAGTAGATATGTGCCAGAAGAGGAGGAGGGAGAAGAAATTGATGATGCAGATATAGAACAATCTGAAGACGTTGACGATCACAATGATGGACTTGAACCGAATTTGAATCCAACCCCAAGGCCTACTACACAAATAGAGATTCACTATATGAAATGCTCGGAAAAAGATTGTAAAATGGGATACTCAACAAACGATGAGCTCCATGACCACTTATTGAATTATCACAAAATCAAACCCTTCGAATGCTATGCACGAGGATGCAATCAGCGTTTCACAAAGTAAGTTATTAACGTTGTAATAATACCAATTTGATTAAATTACGGATACTCTCTTTCGCCATTTCGTTCTCTCTCTCTCTCTCTCTCTCTCTCTCTCTCTCTCTCTCTCTCTCTCCCTCTCTCTCTCTCTCTCTCTCTCTCTCCCTCTCTCTCTCTCTCTCTCTCTCTCCTCTCTCTCTCCCTCTCTCCCCACCCTCTCCCTCCCTCCTCCTCTCTCCCCCTCTCTCTCTCTCTTCTCTCTCCCTCTCTCCCTCCCTGTCTCTCTCTGTCTCTGTCTCTCTCTCTCCCTCTCTCTCTCTCCCTCCCTCTCCCTCTCCCTCTCCCTCTCCTCTCTCTCTCTCTTCTCTCCTCTCTCTCTCCCTCTCTCCCCACCCTCTCCCCTCCCTCCCTCTCTCCCCCCTCTCTCTCTCTCTCTCCCTCTCCCCTCTCTGTCTCTCCTCTGTCTCTCTGTCTCTCCTACTCTCCCACTCTCTTTCTCCCTCTTTCCTCTCTCTCTCTCTCTCCTCCCTCTCTCTCTCTCTCTCTCTCTCTCTCTCTCTCTCTCACTCTCACTCTCTCACTCTCTCTCTCTCTCTCTAGAAGAGAACTTGGTGGGCATATATCATTTCACAAGAATATAAAGTATCAATGTCCACCAAAATATGAGTGTTCTAAGGTGTGTAATTCCCAAAAGGAACTGGCCAAACACATTCGCCGTAAACACCAGTTAGGCATGTACGAGTGTGCATCCGTTCCAGGCTGTACCTTTAAAGCGAGTCTTCGGTGTCAGATTTATAGCCATTGCAGAACGAAACATCGTCCCGACGACTATAAATGTCGCGAGGATGGCTGTAATGGAAAAAAATTTCGCGATATTTCTGATCTGAGAAAACACCAAAATACCCACCACGAGAGCCAAACAACGTTCCAAAGACAAGATATGTCACATGGATGACTGCAACGGATGGGAATTTAGAGATAGATATTAGCTTAAGCGTCACCAACTTACGCACACAAATATACGACCATTATAACATTGTTTAACTAGACTTATCATTTACTTAATAGATTACTTAATTTGTATTGAAACATTGTCAAATAAAACTCATATACACAATAAACCAATGTCCAATTACTTGAATCCAATCATGAATACGGTAAGACTTGAGTGAAACTTGGGTTTATTTTCACTTCATTGGCCAGGGATTGGCAATCGCAACCACGATAGTGTGTTTTACTCAAACTTGGTTGCCTTTTACTGGTTGATCATTAAAGTCAGTGCTAAACGTAGCTCAAAATAAACGCAAACACACACACACTAGTTTTAATATTATCGCTTAGTAGGAAATGAAACGGTGTGAGGGTAAGTAGCGCATATGATTGCGCGAGAGGTACAATGCCGTCGCTCGAACAGCACGTCACCAAGCAAGTGCAATCGAATGTGCATTTTATCATCGCAGCAGTTAGCGCAATATCTTTCCACTCTGTGTATGCGACAAACGTCTGTTGACCAAACATTCACTTTTCCGTTAAGTGAACAGAACGAAAAAAAGAACAAGATAATTTGTTATTTCGGAAATGTGCCTTCGTGTTCGTCTTCACTCTCCCAGACATCTGTGAGCTAATGTCGTGTTTCATGCATTCATAACTTTATGACTTTGACTCCCGACGGAGCTGCAAGTGTTCGGCTAATGTGAATCTGTCGACAGTGGTGGCCACCAATCTGTGAGTTAACTCACACTTGAGGACGAGTCACCGAGCGAGCGAGGTCTGTGATGTTGCATACTTTCACCATAATGTACAAATCGTAAATTAGAATGTCCTGTCCGTTACCATCTGTCCGCTAGCAGGGCTCTGCGTGTCACTCTAAATTAGACCACATTGCCCCCCGTTGTTTGAAGCGGAGAACGGAGACAGAACAAAAGCAGAGCAGGATTAACTTTAATGTGCGTGCAATGGCAATGTCATGTGACACTGTCCCTTTCTGCTCTCTCTCTCTCTCTCTCTCTCTCTCTCTCTTCCTCCCTCTGTTTATTGTCGCGCAGAGCCAGCTGCGGCAGCGACCACCGTTCTCACAACGATCGTATTCCATTCAACGTACTAAAATAGCACAGTTAGAGGGGACACACACTGCCTGCCATACGCAAAATGAATGCAATGAGTCACACATAAACTCATGAGTGGGAGAGTGCACACTCGGCCTGTCTAATGCCCAGTGTTCACACGCACTCCCGTTTGCATTCAGTTGTAATCACGCTCGCAACGAGTGCGGAGCTTTATGAAAGTGACACTTTGACTTTTTGCGTTCTCTCGTTCTGTGTGTGTGTGTATGTGTGTGTGTGTGTGTGTGTGTGTGTGTGTGTGTGTGTGTGTGTGTGTGTGTGTGTGTGTGTGTGTGTGTGTGTGTGTGTGTGTGTGTGTGTCTTCTGTGTTCGTGTCAACTTGTAGTTTGTTTGTTGTTTACGTGTTTAATCTTTAACGCATTTGAACTTGCTCATCGTATACCTATCCGTCTCTCTCCATCTCTCACCATCTCATCAGTCGACATCAACATGGCAGATCAATTGGCTCCAAGTAAGTTCAATAACAATCTCACACTCGATTAGCATATTGTGTTAGACTGGACAAGGTTACAGTGCGCCCCAGAGAGCTTAACCTATCTAGCTAGTATTGCCACAAATTGCTTCGTATGCTCAGTTCTAATAAAAGAAGTATATACTTTTCATTTAATAGTTAAAACAGAAGATGATGAAGGGTCAACTTTGGGCGACGTTTCAAAGCCTTCAAATGGTCTGAACCGTGACAGCAGTGCAAATGATTACATTTTCGCATCATTCTTTTGTCTATTCAAAACTGTTCAAATTGAATGCCAAAAGTGTCATTGCTACTTGAAAGATGAACAGACACGCGATGAGCACATGCGACTTGAGGACAATCTTGTTTATAAATGTCATTCTGCTTCGTGCAGAAGTCGCAAAAGCTTGAGATTCAATGATTGGTAAGCAATAATCTTTACTTTACTGTCAAATAATCTCATTGACATATTATTCTTATTGAATGCATACATGCACAGGGATGCATTGAATAATCACATGAAGAAACATTCAGATTTCATATTTCAATGCAGTGATTGCGTTTATAAAACTTCAACTATGGTCAACCTAGAACGGCATAGAGGATTATACCATCAAAATGGTGTATTTGCTTGTGCCAAAGAGTCGTGCGCTTATGTTTTCTCGTCTAGAATTTCAGTTCTTTCACATTTTAGAATTAAACATCCAGATTGTACAGGTGAACAGTTGAATGCAATTAGAGAGATAGACAATTTTGTGGGCAAGAATTATAATGTCAAGCCGGAACCAGGACAACCGATTAAGATAGACCCGACAGGGGATGCTGTTGTTGATACTGGTGCTACTGTTACTGCTCCTGTTCCTGTTGCTACTACAAATACCGAATCTACGCTAAACAAAAACATCTTCATAGAAAGTAGTGCTAATATCGAGAAAACTCTTAATAACAGTTACACTAGTACTGTCAGTACTATCACAGGCACTGTTGTTAGTAGTTGTACACAAACCGAGGACATCTCCAACGACAGTTGCGCAAATATCGAAAACCCCACTCAAAACAGTTCTAATAGTACTGATATTACTACTAAAACTGCTCTAACTACTACAATTGAGCAGCAACCGAGTGACACGGACAGTTCATTCAGCAATCCAGACAGAAATTCACTAGAAATATCAAATGATCTGAATCCATTAGACATGTCTACGATTGCATCGACCAGTGCTTCCACAAGTGATGGATTTCGTCGACAAACTCGTAGTAGGCGAAATACGGATGAGTTGCATTCCATCCGAAAGCAGCCGAGTAGAGGCGTAGATAGTTCATCATCTGATCAAGACATTGATCACCCGACCAGCTCGAAAAAGAGTAGATATGTGCCAGAAGAAGAAGAAATTGATGATGCAGATATAGAACAATCTGAAGACGTTGACGATCACAATGATGGACTTGAACCGAATTTGAATCCAACCCCAAGGCCTACTACACAAATAGAGATTCACTATATGAAATGCTCGGAAAAAGATTGTAAAATGGGATACTCAACAAACGATGAGCTCCATGACCACTTATTGAATTATCACAAAATCAAACCCTTCGAATGCTATGCACGAGGATGCAATCGGCGTTTCACAAAGTAAGTTATTAACGTTGTAAGGATTTTATAATTTGATTAAATCTCGGATACTCTCTTTCCCCATTTCTTTCTCTCTCTCTCTCTCCCTCCCTCCCTCTCTCACTATCTCTCCCTCATTCTCTCTCTCTCTCTCTCTCCCTCTCTCTCTCTCTCTCCCTCTCTCTCTCTCTCTTCTCTCTCTCTCTCTCTCTCTCCCTCTCTCCCTCTCTCCCTCCCTCTCTCTCCCTCCCTCCCTCTCTCACTATCTCTCCCTCATTCTCTCTCCCAATCTCTCTCTCTCTTCTCCTACATCTAAAATTCTAATTCTCCTATACTCTTTCTCTCTCTCTCTCTCTCTCTCTCTCTCTCTCTCTCTTCTCTCTCTCTCTCTTCTCTCTCTCTCTCTCTCTCTCTCTCTCTCTCTCTCTCTCTCTCTCTCTCTCTCTCTCTCCCCTCTAGAAGAGAACTTGGTGGGCATATATCATTTCACAAGAATATAAAGTATCAATGTCCACCAAAATATGAGTGTTCTAAGGTGTGTAATTCCCAAAAGGAACTGGCCAAACACATTCGCCGTAAACACCAGTTAGGCATGTACGAGTGTGCATCCGTTCCAGGCTGTACCTTTAAAGCGAGTCTTCGGTGTCTGATTTATAGCCATTGCAGAACGAAACATCGTCCCGACGACTATAAATGTCGCGAGGATGGCTGTAATGGAAGAAAATTTCGCGATATTTCTGATCTGAAAAAACACCAAAATACCCACCACAAGAGCCAAACAACGTTCCAAAGACAAGCAATGTCACATGGGTGACAGCAACGGATGGGAATTTAGGGATTGATATCAGCTTAAGCGTCACCAACTTACGCACACAAATATCAGGCCATACAAGTGCACACTGTGTGGTGTCACATATAAAAGACGTGATCATGTTATAAATCATATCAAAAATACACACGATAAAAATGATGACACTTGTAAACTAGGCAAATTTGTCAAAAAACTAAAATTAAGAAAGTAGTTTCCCTGATAATTCTATTCACATATACGACCATTATAACATTGCTTAACTAGACTTAGCGTTTAACTAATAGATTAATTACATTTGTATTGAAACATTGTCAAATAAAAGTCATATACTAATAACTAAACCAATGTCCAATTACTTGAATCTAATCATTAAGGTAAGACTTGTGTACAACTTGGGTTTGTCTTCATTCATAGCCACGAATTGGCAATCTCACCCACGGTAATGTGCTTTCCTCAAACTTGGTTGCCTTATACTGGCTGATCATTAAAGCCAGTGCTAAAAGTAGCTCAAAATAAACGCAAGCACACACACACACAAGTTTGATTATTTTCGCTCACTGAGCAATGCTCAGTAGCCCAATGAAACTGTGTGAGGGTAAGTAGCGCATGTGAGCGCGCCAGAGGTGCCATGCCGTCACTCGAACAGCACGTCACCAAGCAAGTGCAATCGAATGTACATTTTACGATCGCAGCAGTTAGCGCAATATCTTTCCACTCTGTGTATGCGACAAACGTCTGGCGACCAAACTTTCGCTTTTCCATTAAGTAAACAGAATGAAATGAGAACAAGATTATATGTTATCTCGGTAATGTGCCTTTGTATTCGTTCTTCTTCACTCTCCAAGACATCTGTGAGCTAGTGTCTTGTTTCATTCCCAACTTTATGACTTTGACTTCCCACGGAGCTGCAAGTGTTCTGTTCGGTTAATTCGAGGATGTCGACAGTGGTGGCCACCAATCTGTAAGTTAACTCACACTTGAGGACGAGTCACCGAGCGAGTGAGGTCTGCCAGTCTGTGATGGTGCATACTTTCACCATAATGCACAAATCGTAAATTTGAATGTCCTGTCCGTTACCATCTGTTCACTAGCAGGGCTCTGCGTGTCACTCTAAATTAGACCACATTGCCCCCCGTTGTTTGAAGCTGAGGACGGACAGAACAAAGCAGAGCAGGATTAACTTTAATGTGCGTGCAATGTCAATGTCATGTGACTGTCACTTTCTGCTCTCTCTCTCTCTCTCTCTCTCTCTCTCTGTCTCTCTCTCTCTCTCTCTCTCTCTCTCTCTCTCTCTCTCTCTCTCTCTCTCTCTCTCTCTCTCTTCCTCCCTCTGTTTATTGTCGCGCAGAGCCAGCTGCGGCAGCGACCACCGTTCTCACAACGATCGTATTCCATTCAACGTACTAAAATAGCGCAGTTAGAGGGGACACACACACTGCCTGCCATACGCAAAATGAATGCAATGAGTCACACATAACTCATCAGTGGGAGAGTGCACACATGGCCTGTCTAATGTTCAGTGTTCACTCGCACTCGCGTTTCCTTTCAGTTGTAATCACGCTGGCAACGAGTGCGGAGCTCTATGACAGTGACACTTTGACTTTTTCTGTTCTCTCGTTCTGTGTGTGTGTGTGTGTGTGTGTGTGTCTTCTGTGTTCGTATCAAATAGTAGTTTGTTTGTTGTTTACGTGTTTAATCTTTAACGCATTTGAACTTGCTCATCGTATACCTATCCGTCTCTGTCCATCTCATCATCTCATCACTGTCGACATCAAGATGGCAGATCAACTGGATCAAAGTAAGTTCAATCACAACTCAACTCACTCTCGATTAGCATATTGAGTTAGACTGGACAGGGTAACAGTGCGCCCCAGAGAACTTAACTTATCTAGCTAGTATAGCCACAAATTGCTGCGTATGCTCTCAGTTCTAATTAGAGGAGTATATACTTTCATTTAATAGTTAAAACAGAAGATGATGAAGTGCCCTTGGGCGACGTTTCCCTGCCTTCAAATTGTCTGAACCGTGACAGCAGCGCAGATGATTACATTTTCGCACCTTTCTCATGCTTATTCAAAACTACCCTACTTAATTGCAAGATTTGTCATTGCTACGTGAAAGATGAACAGACACTCGATGAGCACACGCGGCTTGAGCACAATCTTCTTTATCATTGTCTTTCTGCATCGTGCAAAAGTTTATCATTTAATAATTGGTAAGCAATAATCCCTATTAGTGTCAAATAATCTTATTGACATATTATTTTTATTACTGAATGCACACACACACACATGCACAGGAATGCATTGTATAATCACATGAAGAACCATACAGATCATATGTCAGATGTCTCATTCAAATGCACTGATTGCCTCCATGTAGCCTCAACTATGGTCGACCTAGAAAAGCATATAGGATTATACCACCAAGCTGGGGTATTCACGTGTACACACGAGTCGTGCGCTTTACCGTTTTGGCATAGATCAGCACTGATCTTACATTATAATGATAAACATCCAGATTGTACAGAGGAACAGTTGAATGCAATTAGAGAGATGGAAAATGTTGTGGCCAGGCATGTCAAGCCGGAAACAGAACAATTGGCAGATGTAGACCCGTCAGGGGATGGTGATGCTAATGCTGTTCCTGATCCTGTTCCTGTTGCAACTACAAATTCCGAATCTGCACAAAACGAAAACATCTCCATAGAAAGTAGTGGAAATATCGAAAAAACCTTTAAGGACAGTTACACTAGTACTGACAGTTCTATCACAGGCACTGTTGTTAGTAGTTCTACACAAACCGAGAACATCTCCAACGACAGTAGCGCAAATATCGAAAACCTCACTCAAAACAGTTCTAGTAATACAAATACTGTCAGTGGCACTGTTACCACAACTCCTACTATTGAGCAGCAGCAACCGAGTGCCATGGACATTGCATTGAACATTCCTCACAACAATTCACAAGAAATGTTCGATGATCCGAATACATCGAACATGCTTTCGACTGCATCGACCAGTGTTTCCACTAGTGAAGAACTTGGTAGACCAACGCATAATTTGCCAAATCCTAATAATTCTACTGAGCAGCAGCAGTGCACAGTGGACAGTGAATTGAACATCTCTATAGATAGTATTAGTTCAAATATTGAAAAGCCCACTAGAGACAGTTCAATTTGCACTAATACTATTACAGGCACTGTTGCAACCATCAACAGTGAACTGCAACCTAGTGACATTGACAGTGAATTGAACATCTCTATAGATAGTATTAGTTCAAATATTGAAGTAACTACTAACGACAGTAGTGCTGATAATATTTCTGGTACTGTGACTGCAACTAGAACAATAGAACAGCAGCAGAATGTCATAGATAATGACTTCCCCGACAACGATTCACAAGAAATAACCGATGAAAATCTATTGAACATGTCTTCAATTGAATCGATCAGTGCATCCACTAGTGGTGGACCTCATATTACAACTCGTAGAAGAAGAAAAACTGTTAAGTCGCATTCGATCCGAAAGCAGTCCAGTAAAAGAGTAAAGCGTTTGCCATCTTGTCATGGGATTCGCTCGTTCAGATCGAAAAATAGTAGATATGTGTCAGAAAAGATTTATAATAATGGACTTGCACGAAAATTGAATTCAACCACTTTATTCTCCATCTCCATAGCTAGTAGTGCAAATGCAGAAAAGCCCACTAGTGGTGGACATCGAAGATCAAATCGTATCGTCCCCACTGTTCCTCCTGATAACCTAAATCCGATCCGAAAACAGCTCAAAAGTAGAAACTCAAAGAGATCACAACCATCGGACCAAGGCAGACAATCGCCCAAATCGAAAATAAGAAGAGTTGTACAAGAAGTGGACGAAGAGGAAGAAGATGAAGCTCATGATGGTGAACATGAACCTAATTTGAATATGCGCCCTATTCGGAGAGCAAATATAACGATTCACTTTGTAGAGTGTAACGAAAAAGATTGTAACGGAAATGATTGTAACTGGGGATTTCCAACATACAATCAACTTAGAAATCACATGAAGGAAAAGCACGGATTAGATCCTTTTAAGTGCTATGCAAGGGGGTGCACCAAGAGTTTTAAAACCAAGTAAGTTTTTCCCAATTGGATAATAATGATCCCAATTGAATGTTATTAACGTCTCTCTTTCTCTCTCTCTCTCTCTCTCTCTCTCTCTCTCTCTCTCTCTCTCTCTCTCTCTCTCTCTCTCTCTCTCTCTCTCTCTCTCTCTCTCTCTCTCTCTCTCCATCCCTCTCTCTCTCTCTCTCCTTCTCCCTCTCACTCTCTCTCTCCCTCTCCCTCCCTCTCACTCTCCCTCCATCACTCTCCCTCTCTCCTTCTCCCTCTCCCTCTCCCTCTCTCTCTCTCTCTCCATCCCCTCTCTCTCTCCTTCTCCCTCTCACTCTCACTCTCTCTCCCTCTCCTCTCACTCTCTCTCTCCATCCCCTCTCTCTCTCTCTCTCTCTCTCCCTCTCTCTCTCTCTCTCTCTCCTTCTCCCTCTCTCTCTCTCTCTCCTTCTCCCTCTCCCTCTCACTCTCTCTCCCTTTCCCTCCCTCTCTCTCTATCTCTGCCTCTCCGATTCTCCTCTCTCACTCCCTCTCTCTCTATCTCTGCCTCTCCGATTCTCCTCTCTCACTCTCTCTCTCTCCATCCCTCTCTCTCTCTCTCCTTCTCCCTCTCACTCTCCCTCTCTCCTTCTCCCTCTCCCTCTCACTCTCTCTCCCTCTCACTCTCCCTCTCTCTCTCTCTCTCTCTCTCTCTCTCTCTCTCTCTCTCTCTCTCTCTCTCTCTCTAGAAGTGAATTTGGTGGACATTCAGCATCCCATAAGAATACAAAGTATCTTTGCCCCGAGTGTGCCGATGAATTCGCTTCTCAAACAAACTTGACCACACACTATCAACGTGTACACCAGAAGGGCTTCTACCAGTGTGCATCGGTTTCTGGATGTACCTTTAAGGCGAGTCTTCGTTGTCTTATTGAAGCCCACCATAGAACGGCCCATCCGCCCGATAACCTCGAATGTAACCTGGGTGCCTGCATTGGTAAGCGATTTAGTGATTCAGGCAGCCTTAGACGGCATAAGCGCACCCATACAGGCATCAAACAATACGAATGCAAAGTGTGTACTAAAATGTTTTTCAGGAGAGATACTGCTATTAAACATATTAAAAGAAAACACCGTTCAAATGGCCGTAATACTAAAACTAGGGGTCAATTTGTTCGAAAACTATCTAAAAACGAATGTATGCTGCGTGCATAAGTCAATTCATACATGATTGTCAATCTAGACTTAACATTTGCTTAATTATACATTGTATTCAATTTAATTAAAATCTGTATTATTTTTAATAAAACTCATATGATAACTAAATAAAATGTTCAATGGCTAAGATCTAATGATAGCGTTCGTCGTCTGCCGCTGCAATGAATCAGTCTGCCAGACCGAGTTTTGCTTTTCTTGGTCAAATTCAACACAGTACAGTGGTGGTGGTGGTTGATCGGTGATAGTGTGCAGTATTGCCCAATAATGTCCATAATATCTTAAAAATCACGTCAAGGCGACACAAACGCGCGCACACCAACACCACAACACTGACGACAATTTTTATCCACTAGAGCATTTCTCAATGAGTTGGTATTACAGTGGCGCTCAGTGCATTATACTCCACCATTGAAATAATAAAAATAACACAACGCAGTAGAGTAACGTACAGTGTGAGTGACTCTGAGCATATGGGCAATTGCCCCACATGCCTCTTTGCCCCATCTTCTGAATACGTTGAGCCTATAAAGATCGTCGTCGAGCGGTCGCTCGCGCGCTCGCTGCCAAAACATGAAATGTATTGGACATAGCGTAATTTTGCGTTCGCACATAGCCGTTGCAGCGCGCAACGAAAAACACATTCGATTCGATAGCTTATTGCTTTGTTATAAATTAATACTCGTGTTATAACATGTACTTGTGGGTATTTTGGGCTAATCTAAGGACAATGAAAATGCAGCACCTCCTGTTCCATGACCACCTTCACGTTGCCACCTCCGCCACCCTTACGGTACAGTTCGACTTCATGCAGAATTTTCTCATCGGGCCGTAGTCAACGTTGAGAGTCTTGTTAGCATCTCGCGTGACGTTGACCAGTTGATAGTGATAATCATAGTTCTAAACAATCAACTAGGTGGGACATTCAAGCACAAATAAGTGCAAGTCACGTCGATTTATTCTCAATGAAGGAGAACACATCACTAGAACAGGCAAACTAGTTAGTTGTCGCAAAAGACCACTAAACAACGACACTGCCCAATTGTCAATCTATTTCGATTAATGGATGGATGATATCGAAACGTCTTGACTATCGCGTAATCAACGCTGTACCAGGGGACATGAGGACAGGACAGGTTAATGCCACTTTATTGCTAATATGACACAACAATGGCTCAACTTGATCGTCAAATGTGTGCATTGTGACACTGGCCGCCTTTTCGCCTCTCCCCTATCCAATTTGACATTCTCAATTGCACTTGGCGCGGTAATGGCCCTTGAAGTTGGTCCTATTCATAGGAGACTCATAGCCAGATTATCTGTCCAAACGAGCGTGATTGACTAAATCAAAATAGTGACTGACGCACTGTCGAGAATGAAGAGGTGCGGAGCAAAATTCATTGTCCTCGGTCCTTTCAACTCGAGTGTAATGCACAAATCGCATTACATAAGGTCGAGCTTACGGTGAAATGAATGAACGCACAAAGTGAACACAATGATTGTCTATTTTGTGTGTGTGCCCGCGCTCAAATGGCCATTAAGACATTTTGGTCAGTGAAACCGCCGACCGCACCGTTTACTGCATTCACGGCTCTCCACTCAAATCCGATTTCACACTGCACTCTGTCCAAAAGCAAATAAAAATTTGAATGGACGAATTCGACCCTGCTTGCACGGTAAAAACAAAAGTACAAATGGACACCGAGCACAAACCGCTTTTGATCCATCGTGAACCCCAACCGGCGCCCCTGTTATTTTCAATAGACAATTGGCATTCATTCTGTGCATGTACACCGCGACCAACGAGCCGCCACACTAAACAATGACTAGTCCTAAGTCACTGAAGGTTGAATGACAATTAGAACCACTGCACTCGTAAATTTGAATACGGATTAAGTCCAAATGGACAGAACCATAGCACACAAAGTGAAAGTAAAATGTGTGTTATATGACACAGGAGGCCTATTCTCTCTCGTCAGACACAATCACAACCGTTCACTCACTCATCACAACTGAAGTTTGTTCCAACTTATAAGAGTAAAGAATACAATCAACCACAATTAAATGAAAACCTAGTTGTGATTCAATGTCAAAATGACATAGAATGAAAAATGACGAGAATGTGTGTGATATGACAAGTGACTGTGGCACCAAGATGATGTCCTTAACATTTAAGCAAACAGCTCTTTTGTCTACTATTACATTGACAAAGTCAGTAGGCACTATTGACTGTGACTGCATTCGAGTACGTCGCAAAAATACGTCTCTATCTATCACATTGGCGGCACAAAATTTGTAAATTGAACTAAAACGCGGCCAACACGCATTAATGTGTTGTGGTCTGGCTATTTTAACATACACAAACCAGAATGCTATGATGATGATGCTACCATTTAGTTTGGGTCCACGAATACGGGCGAGTCAGGCGCCCAACTTTAGACCAACTCTCGTATATAGCAAAGGTATATGGAGCCTATCCCTGGTATCGATCGATCAAAAGCATCTCTATACGCATCACTTGACGCACGGAGCACATTTTTTTGGTACAGCCCCGTCTTGGCTCATCTCACAGTTTTAGCCATTCCATCTCGATTCCTAGTGAACTCGTCCTCAAAGCCATCGTGCCCTTTATTGTGTCTCCATTATCCATTCTGTGCGAACCAAATTCCTTTCACACTAAGAGATCAAAATGGCCCCCAAAAACTATTTGACCTACTCTCAGCCCATCCTAGGCACAAGCATGAGTGAAGACTTCAATCTGTTCCACTCTCTTCATATTATGAAAGTAGAGCCCGGAAAAAAGAACGATCCCCCTCTGAGACGAGTGCTCAAAAGTACGGCTGATTTCCCGTTCGAGTTCACAATGAATCTCGTTCCACTACAGGTGCATCAGAGGAGTGTGCACTATTTGGGCATCTATTTCACTGGTCATCATCAAGAGCCAGAACAGCAGCAGGAACAACCCACAGGAACAAAGAAGTCACTTGGAACGCACATTCATGTGACTATCAGTGGTGGCAACGGACAAACCTACGAAAGAAGCTGTAAGTTGTGTTTTCAATTACGCGCTAATGACAGTTAATCGGAATTCTGGGACTAATGACTATTGTGGAATAAGATGACCGATAGGGTCTTGATTGTCATGTCTGCGGCCGCCTCGGAATAGCTTCTAGTCCAGTACACTGTACCGGATACGAGCGCAACCAATCTCTAGCACTGTGGTAGTACGATATGGTAAGGTAACGACTCACCAAAGGGTGAATAAGAGGGTTGAGATCTAAAGGAGAGCAGGACGGTTATCCGATGCCCGTGTGCAGCACCGTGGACTTACTTTGGTTTAGTCTGAAGCTAACCTAGCCTTGTATGTTGGTAAAATAGAGGGAAGATGCGGAAGTGAGATGCCAGGCGTCGA